>JAPYZD010001553.1:0-21336 GCA_030522725.1 Ichneumoninae sp. B BG-2022a
TTACCGTTGGCTCTCCCATTCTTCTCATTGCTTTTTAGAGATGTTGTGTGTTCTGTTGCGTAGTGTGGTGTCGCCAAAGCGTACATCATCGAATGATTGCACCTCCGAAGTGTCTTCAAAAACGATTATTTCTGTAACTCTTACCAAACAAATTGTCGCTCCCACTTCAGATATACCGGAATGATACTTAAGATCGCGTTTCTTCGTCCAACACGAGGAAGGAAACGCTTCCTACCAGCGTTACCGTTGGCTCTCCCATTCTTCTCATTGCTTTTTAGAGATGTTGTGTGGTGTCGCCAAAGCGGCGGGAAACCGGTAGAAGGAGGAAGGCAGCGACGCGGGACGGTAAGGAGCTCCCGTTGCTGCTGCACAGCCGGCGCAAGCAGAGAGCCGCGCTAGACCGCAGGCATTATTTATGAGGTTTACGGCTCTCGGTCGACCGCAAAGCGCAAGGGCGTCGGAAGACTCGGCGCCCTTAAGGGTTTCTCTCCTTCAACTGCAAGGGTGGAGACCTCGATGCGCAGTTAGTGACTCGCACTCTCTCTCTCTCTTCAGGCTCCAACGAAATAGAGAGAACCCCCGTTTCCGGGGTTCTTGCAAAGTGTCAAGCTCGAAGCGAGTCGGCGTTGCTGCTTACTATCTTACCGCGGAGGATCCACCGACCCCGGAGCGACGGGCATACGTTTCACCGTGTATTGTTAGGTCTGCGGTCGCGTTTTCCAAGCCCATGCACAGGCTTACCCACGCCAAAGGGAGGGAACTACATAGCGAATGCGAATTGGCCCACTTCGCCAGCTTGGCGACTAAGGTAGGCGTTGGTTAATTCATTACTGTAGGTAAGAGTATGTCTAGACAACGGGATTAGAATTATTTGGACCAATGTTTCCGCCCGCCAAATTGTTTGTTTTCCGCCATGTGAGATAGCCGGATTAATTCCTTGTATTTTTGTTGTTGTTGGAATTGGGTGAAGAGCGTTGGAGATGTTTAACTGCAATGACGTCTGGAAAATAGCCACAGGCGCAAGGTTACAAATCCACTGATTGGGCAATTTTATGGCAGCGTTGTTCTAAGAACGGCTCAAGGAAATTTTGCCCACTCAATGGATTCGCAACTTTGGTCATTGATGGTTACGCGGTCCAACTGGGAATCCAAATGATAGGCTGGAGAAGAGAGACTGATAAGAGGCAATGCAAGAATTGCAAAATACTATGGAACGAACATATCTGCATTGGAGAAGACCGACACAAGAGAAGCGTAGGCTTATCCACGCCAAAGGGAGGGAACTACATAGCGAATACGAATTGGCCCACTTCGCCAGCTTGGCGACTTAGGTAGGCGTTGGTTAATTCATTACTGTAGGTAAGAGTACGGCTAGACAACGAGATTAAAATTATTTGGACCAATGTTTCTGCCCGCCAAATTATTTTCTCACATGTGAGATAGCGGGATTAATTCCTTGTATTTTTGTTGTTGTTGGAATTGGGTGAAGAGCGTTGGAGATGTTTAACTGCAATGACGTCTGGAAAATAGCCACAGGCGCAAGGCTACAAATCAACTGGTTGGGCAATTTTATGGCAGCGTTGTTCTAGGAATTACTCACGGAAATTTGGCCAACTCGTTGGATTCGCAACTTTGGTCATTGATTGTTACGCGGTTCAGCTGGGAATCCATATGATAGGCTGGAGAAGGACACTGATAAGAGGCAACGCAAGAATTGTAAAATACTAGGAAACGAACATATCTGCATTGGAGAACAGCGACACAAGAGTAGCGCAGGCTTAACCAGGCTCAAGGGAGGGAATTACGTAGCGAATGCGAATTGGCCCTCTTCGCCAGCTTGGCGACTTAGGTAAGGGTTGGTTAATTAATTCATTACTGTAGGTAAGAGTACGGCTAGACAACGAGTTTAGAATTATTTGGACCAATGTTTCTGCCCGCCAAATTGTTTCCTCACATGTGAGATAGCAGAATTAATTCCTTGTATTTTTGTTGTTGTTGATGGAGTTGGGTCAAGAGCGTTGGAGACGTTTAACTGCAATGACGTCTGTAAAATAGCCACAGACGCAAGGCTACAAATCAACTGGTTGGACAATTTTATGGCAATTCGCAATTTTGGCGATTCGCAACTTTGTCCATTGATTGTTACGCGGTCCAACTGGGAATCCAAATTATAGGCCGGAGAAGAGAGACTGATAAGAGGCAATGCAAGAATTGTAAAATACTGTGAAACGAACATATCTGCATCCGAGAATAGCGACACGAGAGTAGCACCGGTGAGGATCGACGAAAGGCGGAAAGAACGACGCACGAAAACACCGGAGAGTTTCTGGAGGAATAAAACTTGTTTCTTCTGTTTGGCGAGTGCCTGTGTGCGGAAATGGCAATAAAGCACTCGTGTCTTCGAGAACCCTCTACAGTATTACGGGATACATGGAGGTGGGAGATGGGGCGAACATATGTGTGCGGGTGTGTGTTAGGATCTCGCGAAAGAATGGTGAGTTCAGCGGAGAACCCCTAGCATTGATATTCTTGAGCGAGAGACAAGAAATCCGACGGAGTTTGTCGAAGAGCGGCGAGAAGGAGGAAGAGAAGGCTAGAACGAAAGTGGAAGAGGGCAGAGGAAGGAATATGGTACAGCGAAGAAGAGGGTAAAAGTCGAGAGGGTTTCCGGCCGTCCCTCCGACGCATTCCGCTTAAGCTCGAAATCCGCTTGTTTATACAAACTAAGGCACGCCGGAGATTTCGAAGAGCTCGGAGGGCCCTTTCCGCTGGTTGCCGACATTGCCTCTCTCCATTGCTGACGTTGAATCCGAGAAAGGCCTGGTGAGCAAAGACTTCTCGAAGGAGACCCGATCCCACTCCATACAATTACTTCCTTAACCGGAAAAAAAACTTTTCTTCATAACCCCGACGAGCCTTGGTACGGTGAAAGACAATTCCCGAGCACAGATTTTCATTCCCCACCCTTTCCTCTGTATCTTCCTGTGACTCGTGCTTACTTCTTAGGTACGATTTTCCCTCCGTGTGGTCCGGATGTTCGCCCCTAAGCCTGGCCGTCTCGGGTCTACCGCCACCTTTCTTTTCGGTCGAGAAAATCAAGTGTTTGAAATGTAAAACGATTGGTCTTCTACTTGCTTTGGATGCATCGAACGTATTATATGTTTTTCCTTTAGTGCTTATTTTTAGGAACATACTTTAATAAATATCCTAAATTTGTATCCATTAATAACTAAAATGACGTCCTGTGGTTTTTCTCAAAACATCAAACCTTAACTCATTTCGACAGAAGTATAATATTTATCGTTCAATTAATTATTTATTTTTCCATTTATTAGTCATGATATCTCCAACTGGCTTTCATTGAATCAACTATTTTCCAACATCTCCATTATTTATAATAATTTAAAATCAATTGAATAATTTTTGCTTTAATTGTTAATATATATGCTTATTCATACTTATTACTTACTTATTTTCTTTTTATTTTTACTCTGCAGAACTAACTAAATTTTCTAACTATACTATATGTATTTTCCTTCAACGATCCTTCATACATCCGGTAATGAACTGCCGATCTCATTTTTTTTACCCGAACCATCTGATCTGTGCGTGCCAATTTCAGCGCCGCCGCACGGCGAGGATGCCTTGGTAAATTCTACGATTGGCAGTTCCCCAAAGACGACCAGAATGTACAATTGTAACCACGAAAAGTTCTGAAACAGTGGTGAAACGGGGAACCCCATCAATTCCACAATTCCTAGACATTGGCTCTATTCGCCAAGGAAGGAGACACAACATTTCGTAGAGTCATAACAGTTAATTTGCATTTATATTAGTGTTCGACGATGCGCGACAGAATCCCGAGGCATTGTTCACGCCGAACCCGTCAATTTGGGCATTCCTTAACCCTCCCCTGGTGGCCGATAGTCGCCCTCCCGAAAACTTTAAGCGTTCCCGGGACAGCTGGATGCTTAATCGAACGGAATGATCGCTACAGTGCAGTTTGCAATGGTAAACTCTATGTACATTGTCGCGTCCCGTCTGCAAGGGAGAATTCAGCCGGCCGATTCACGATCTGTCTGTTATAAATGTTATAGACTCTCGCTAACTTTCACCCCACCAAACACATTTCGCGTGCAACCCGCACGAGCGACGTCGACGCTGCCGGGTGGTGTCTCTCAATTGTCCCGCGTCGTCCACCGTAGGAAGGGTGAAAAATCGCGTGAGTTAATTCGGCATCTGATACACGCCAGAAGTCAAAGTGTTGCTTTCGACGTATCCAATAATGAGATCCAAACGAACGAGCCGTGAAAATGAAGGAATTAAAAGTGAACGAGATCCGCTGGGGTTGGAATGACGGGTATTGGGCGCAAACGAATTTTCGACCCCTCGGGCGACAAGACAACGAGCCGAGGCAATTTGTGAAAGCTCCAAATGTTCACACCCCTCCAAACACGCTTTATAATTGCGTTGCTTGTATGTATATTGCATTTATAATGCCATAAACGATTTTTAATTTTTTGTGACGTTTTGCCTTCGCGATCTCATTGGTGGATTGTTGGCTTCACGAAAGGGTTTGATGTATCGGTGGGTTTCGACATGATCAACATACGGCTGAAATCCGAAGGTTTCAGGGACGGAAGGGAGATTAATGAATTGTTGTTGTTGGGTTCCGATCGGCGTTTAACTACATCTGCGGTCAAGATTTCGCTTCCTATTCCACGCTTATCGCATGTGACGCTTTATGAAGACAATTACCAGTTTCGAATCTAACCTCTCGAAAATTTATTTGGGCTTGCGCTGAAAAGAAAAAATAAAATAAAAATGGTAGTTTTGATCCAACGAACTCAATTTATTTGCATTCCAAGGGCGAACCAAGTATTTTTTGCATTATTCTTTTTTTTGGTAAACTATATATTTCCTTATAATTGTAATATATCTTTTCTTATAATTGTAATATATCTTTTCTTATAATTGTAATATATATTTCCTTATAATTGTAATATATATTTCCTTATAATTGTAATATATATTTCCATATAATTCTAATATATATTTCCTTGTAATTTTTATAAGAAGATTGCACAGCACGCTAATCAGAACTGTGCCTCATAGGTCGACGGAATTCTCGCGGATCGAAGATTTTCGGGGGAAACGTTGGTGTGTTTCCGGTCCAGGTGGAGTGGATGGGATGGGGCTTGGGACGAGACTGACCTCTCTCTTCGACCCATCGCTTCCGTATAATCTGGATTTCCGTGACGCTTCACGGCAAAGACGCACGGAAACTGTCGCAGCTTCTCTTGCGTTCGGATCACGTCTTGACCGCTTGCAACGGCTTTTCGGGGTTCTGTTCTATATCACTGGTTCGCTTTGGCTGGCTCGTCCCTCGTCTCGTCGATTCCGTACGTTCGACCGAATGAGCCAGCCATCCGGTGTCCACGCGAAACCCACCGAATCCGTTGCTCAACGTACCGTGAACGAGTTTGATTGTCCATATTGTCTGGCCCAAGCGAGCGGGCTTGCGAACGATCGAGCGAGCGTTGACTCATGGTGATTTCTAACGTTAACCTGGTTATCAATCTTTCTTTATGTTCAATTTCTTGTCTCTTGTATAAACTATATGGATCGCGGATGCTTGTGCACAAGAACTTGGGAAAATTGGTATTCCCTTCTCGATTCTCTTCCTTTCGTTCGGTTGCCCAAACGCTAGGAATTTAAGTTTTCCCATTCGGACTTACAACATTCATGACCACTACTTGGCACATATGATATAATTTTTTTTTTGCAGATTGTTTTGATAATCATGTTTTTTCGTAAACAAAAACCAATTTTAAGTACTTGGCGTACCATTTTTACTTTTCTGGAATACAGATAAACTTAAAAAGCAATAACCAAATGACATGTACATACGTTTGCCGATAGTGGCCCATGTGGACGATGCGTTACAGCAGGATCTACACTTTGTTCGTCTGAAGGTATGTTCGCAACTCGTTGTCGTAGCTTTCAATTATCTCGTGACACATCTACGACTATCGCCTTTATTGCGTATTCCCTCGTTCGCGAGATCCAGACGTCGTTCGTCCATTTAGTGTACCGGCGTAGCTAAACCACCTCCTACCTTAGCCGTCGTGGGGCAGTCTACAGTTGATAGATGGTGACTTTCTGTGCTTCGTGTCGTACATTATTGGGACAAACCCAAATTCTCGCTCAGGACTTCGTCACGCTGCTTCTTCACACGGGCCAAATGTCCTTAAAAAAAGAAAAAAAAATTAAACCTATTTTTAGGTGCAAACGTCGTTAGCCGGACTGAGAAGAAAGTGGCTTAAAAAGAATGGGTGAAGTGGCTTACAAAGAGAAGACTTAGAAGACTAAAGTATCTTAGAACGAGAAGATTTAGAAGAGTAAAGTGTCTTAGAAAGAGAAGACTTAGAAGACTAAAGTGTCTTAAAACGAGAAGATTTAGAAGACTAAAGTGTCTTAGAACGAGAAGATTTAGAAGAGTAGTGTCTTAGAACGAGAAGATTTAGAAGAGTAAAGTGTCTTAGAACGAGAAGATTTAGAACTAGCTAGGCGTAGGGCGGCTCTGTTTGGTACTTTGATACGCCGGACACTTAGCATAACCAAGCGAAGGTAGAAAAGGACTCAACAGAAACTCATACGAGGTCTTGGAATAATATTATAGGGCCTAATCGTGGATCCTCAAGGGGATCAATCGGAGCCTTTTGAAGGGGTACGTAAATTCAGTTTCCACTTGATCCTAAAACACCTAAAGAACTTTTCAGAATCAAATGTAGTGAGTACAAAAGTATGTCCTCACAACTCTGTCCAATCCACAATCGACCACTTGGATCAGGAAAATACGTCAGCTGCAACCTATTGAGCACCATTCCAAACTTTGGAATACGTTCTCAATATCGCGAATCCGTTGCTCGACAATAATTCATCCCCTGGAAATTTTTATTCCAACATTCGCCTTTATTCAACAGCATTGCTTTTATTATCGGCAACAAAAAGAAAAGCAACCGCCAGACACTTCAATGCACATTTGAGTTTTCACGAAAGGAAAAGCCACTTGTGTCTGACTTTAATTAGCGTCAAAAGTTAATTATCGTTTCCTACGAACTTCACCGACTCTATATTCACAGCTCTTCAAGGACTTGAAGTATTCCCAATTTGTTTTATTTTTTCCTTTAACATTTTTTTTTATATCCCTCGCGCTGGCCGGATGTTCGGCAAAACCACCGTGGAATCGACCGGCCACGATATTCAGCTAGAGAGAACCAAAGACACAGCCTTGCATGTACCCAGAGCGTACATGTGTATACATTTACATTTACCCGTCATGACCCTGTGCGTTCCGAACCAAAGGTCGAAATTTATGCACACCGGTCTGTCCCTCCAGTATCACCCTATATACCATGTCTCCGTGAATATATAGACACACTATCCAACGATATATATACACGCTGTTCACTGCCACCGTCTCTCCCAAGGGACTTCTCTAATTCCCGTCGCTGCATCCCCACCCCGAAGCCCCCTTTACCGGCTCGTTCGTAGAATTTCCAAGCGAAAACTAACGAATCGAGATTGGCCGTAGAATTCGAACTGGCTCGATGCTATCGACTCCCCCCCCCCCCCCCCCCCAACCGCTCCCACAATTTCTCACTCCAACGACGCGACGGGAAACGAGTCTAAAAAAGGGAAAAAGGAAAGAAAGGAGCTTCATGACGGATAGGAAAACCCATAGAAGAAAGGGAAACAGGCGATGGGAATGGGGCGAAAAGTTTGTCGGTGAAGTAGAGAGAGAGATAGGGGTGAAAGGGGACTGGCAAATTTGTACGGCCCTGAGCCTTGGCCCCGTCTCTTTAAACGATGTTAGTCTCGTCTGCGAGTGACGCTGAGCTGGCGAGTTCAGGATATACGCAGGGTTTACAGCCGAGTTGGGGTATGTTCGGTGGTCCTCGTTAGCACCCTCCCGTGCTGGACCAGCATCGCCGTCAAAACCGTCCCTGTCGCCTCTTTTCAACGTTCTCTGGCCTCGCACCAGCGATGTACCCGCACCGAGAGTACCGAAACCATTCCCTCCGCTGAATTCTTCGCACCCTCCCCTCGGGATAGAGGAAGCGACCCGGAGCACTGGGAGGGGGGGGGGGGCGGATAATGAAACGGGAGAAGAAGCGAAAGAGTGAGAAACCATTTGGAACACTCGAGTCTCCTCTCTCGATGGAAAAGCCAACGGGCCGAACAATCGTTCCGCAATTCTTGCCAATCAAGACATTGTTGAAGCTAAAACTATTGTGCTCTCGAGGCTGCAGCCTATCCGGCGGCTGCATGGACACGATCATGCGGAAGAGAAACGGCCTCGTCGGCCACTCGATGTATACTTATGTAGGTAAGTGTGTGGAACGCTCCGCCCCGAGGCGACTCTGACTATTTAGGAAATTTGGATTGGTGTGTGATGTGGAACAAAAGGCGCACGGCGACGGCGCAGATTACCTCGTCCACCTCTTCGTTGAGTTCGAGGTTTTAGAAAATCTTCTCGGAATTTCAGAAATTTTGGCTCTCATGTGGAGAAGACATAGTGTGAATGACACATGACGGAAATCGGAGATGTGTCGACTGGGAATAACATTCTCCATATACCAACTGTGTTAGACACTTGCAGGATTGAGGATAACGAGTCAATATTGTAGACCTCCGTGCCATCCGAATCTAGTGAATCGACCAGCGTTTTGAGTTCCTTCTTACTCGAATCTCTTCTGGATGCTGATATATTTTCTGCAGAAGGGTTAAATTGCCACAATGACTTCATCGCTCTTATCGCAGTTAGGTACAACGACGAGTAGACGGATAAGACCCCCGAGGATAAAAGTCCCCGAACGAAATTTTCCTAAAGAATAATGTGGCTCGACTTGGTATCTCCCGATCAACTCCGCCTTACCCAAGGCCTATCGATTCTCGTAAGATTCGCACCACGAAGGGGTTATGTGTTAAGGTGTCGGCAATATCGGGGCTATGAAGTGTCCCCGGCACAAACGCATTAGAGCCCTCGGTATAACGCAGATCCATTGCCGGGAGCGAAGGATACTCAGTCGTTTATGCCACGGCCATCAGAAGCCCATAGCATCACGTCGCGGACAGGCTAATGATATCCAATCGATATTAAAATCGAGTGTAACGCCGCGGGTATGGCTGTTACGCGTCGGCTTCATCTGCATTTAAATGAAATCCCACGGGAAGCTCGGCAAGTGGTTACGGCCACAGCTTTCGCACCAGGAGTCACGAGAGTAGCATCGGTTATTTTTCACGTGCTTTTTTTTCATCTTCTAAATTGGATTGCCCGATGAAATCCTCTTCGCAATATTCATCCCAACTATTCGATTATTGCAATACGATAGGTCGACGGTATTATACCAGGTACCAATCAAATTTTTGACTGCGGAGAGCTTCATGGAATAATGTTCTCTCGACGATGAAGGGGTGTCATCAGTTTAATTGATACCTATCATTTTTTTCAATAATGCCTTTTTATGAGGTCTGTTAAAGCGCAAAGCGAAGCCACTTACGTCGAATTAGCATCAGAGTCATCACATTTAACCCTGGGTGACCAGATACACTCTATCGAAGCTCTTCAACAGGATTCATCAGTTCGGCTGATCTCGCGTCTTCAACATTGAGCCATTTTGCCCCGAATCAACATTTCCAAGCTTCTTTGTAGTGAAATCGATACGACAGAGCCTAAGCAACATGTATGGTTAGTTTTCACACAAATTTGATAAACAGTGTAGAAATTACGGGCTTTTAAAGCAGAACTGATTTTACAAAACGCAAGAGAAAGCTCAGTAAATGTCCAGATCCATGGTCTACCAGGGTCGATATAGCTGGTTCACCATGAAAAATACAGGATGGTCATTTGTTCAGACACTTCAATATATTATCGCATCCTTTGCACTATTAAATCGACGACTGGGATTTCGAGCAACGTCGGCCAGCAGCGGTGCACTCGGAATGGCAATGCCTTGGGGAGGGGCGGGGAGGCTCGGAATACCAGAAACCGCCATTAACATCGGAATAGGATTGGAGGGTGAAGATACGTGGGTGTATATACGGGCCGTAGAGGTGCTGGTGGGTGACAGACAGGTCGCATAATGGAATACTTTTATCGACACGGTCCCCGATCATTAATTATTCAAGAACGATCCCGTGCATTAACCACGAGGCCCGTTACGAATGCGGAGGTAGCCAACACGAGACGAGGTTTTGGCGTACCGAACGCTAGGATTTGTCCGGGACGTGGCTCGGATCCGGACGAACATCGACGCGTACAGTTTTGTGGCCGGTGCACGGAATCCCAGTGGTGGTGTTTTCGGAAAATAGTGCCTGCTCCGTTGTAGACAGACGGATTGATTGAAAGCCTTTATTAGCTTTTAGCTACTTGTTTTCTTTACATGTTTCTTTAATGTGTACCGCTACAACTCAACCTTATTCTACTTTGTTTACATTCTACCTTTCTACGTCCGGGGTACATCAAAATATTTATTTAAACGTCCCTGCCCGAATCTTAGTTGATTCAACTGTACTTTTTTATCAGTGTAGACTTTGGTATTTCATTGATTCATAATTTTCGGCGTACGTCTTAAAGTTTGTTTCACTTGCACACGTGTTTGTGGATGAGTTGTTGTAAAAAGTACGGGTCCCCCTTCTTTATTTCTTCTCGCAATATTTTTTTTTTGTTTTAATATATTTCACGCCGTTTTTATTTTCTTCGTCAACCTGTTAAACACCTTTAGTCCTCTATTTTTCTATTTTTGTTCATAATTATGCTGTACCCTATTCTGAGTTTTCTATACGTTAGTAATTCGCCAGTTCGATTATTGTTTGTATTTCATTGGGATTCAATTTTTTTTTGCGGTTTCCGAGTAGTTTACACATTTATTTTATACACTGATAAAAAAATACGGTTGAATCAACTAAGATTCGGGCAGGGACGTTCAACTAAAGATTTTGTTGATACAGCTAAAAAACTAGTTAGTTCAACAATTTGTCAGGTGATTTCACCAAAATATTTTTGGGTCATTCAAATATTTTGTTGCACCAACTAAATATTTATTTAAACGTCCCTGCCCGAATCTTAGTTGATTCAAGTGTACTTTTTTATCAGTGTAGACTTTGGCATTTCATTGATTCACAATTTTCGGCGTACGTCTTAAAATTTGTTTCACTTGCACACGTGTTTGTGGATAAGTTGTTGTAAAAAGTACAGACTTTTTTCACTGTGCATTGCAAGTGACCAGAAGATTCAAAGTCCGATTGCGAAATGGATCTTTTTTGCGAAACACTTTCAGGGTCCTCGCTTAGAAACCCGCTCCAACCTCGATTCATCATGTAGCCGGAAGCATTGAGTACTCGTCTTCTCCACTGTGTCATCGCGCTTGTATGCATCGTACTTGCGCGGTGCAACTGCAAGCGCTATGCCGTGCGGCCGACTTTGCCGTCGTTGCCATTGCCGCTGCTGTTGAGAGTTACCGGCGGGCCATCACCTATCACGATATCGTTCCTCGAGGCGGTACCTCGAAACTGGGCTCTCCCCGGTTCAGCTGCTACGGCAAGTTTCTGGCTTTCATAGTCCAACGGCTAACCCAATTGCGGCTAGACGACACCGTCAGTGGAAGCAAACCAGCAGTGACCTGACGACGCCATCCGAAGCTTTACTGGCACCGCAACGGTACGTAAGTAAGCCCTCGGGAAGGCTCTCCGTGTCTTCCGGCTCTTCCTGAGTCGATTTATAGAGTTTCTCCATGTGAACTCGTTCACGTTAATGTGCTCCACTCTCCTCTTCATACTTTGCAAGGCCGCTATTTGCGCGGTTAAACCGTTGAATTTATATCGTCGTTTGTGTCTGAGAATAGACAATTTCGACCCGATTCTCGTGGGTGACGGTTCCGGTGGGTACAACGTCGTACAGTGAAACCGCGAGAAACTGCGGAATTACGGCGCGTTTAGTGGGACACGATTCGTGGGAAATCTATATCGTTCGTTCGATAATACCGACATTGGCAGTTCGTCGAATGTCCTATGTAGGGGGGGAGCGGGGCAAAATGGCACAGCGGGGCAAAACGGGATTATGAGAGAAAACGCAATCTCCCAATAACTTTTGGATGGTGTCAATGGTTGTCCGGTGGGCTAAAACGGGGTTGAAAATCCGGATGTATCGTTGGGACAAAATTGGGCATCCAAAAATCATTGGAAAATTAAGTTTTACCCTCACCGTCCCGTTTTGTCCCACCGTCCCATTTTGCCCCGCTCTCCCCTATTGGCGGATATGACATTGTTAAATCGATAGCTGTGGATCCGTCGAGACGGGTGAAAATCATAGAATTCAAAAAGTTAATAAGTTAGAATATAAGCACAACAAAAAATATTTAAAAAAAACAATCAAAAACAAAAATGAAATTACTCTCTAATCTTACGCAATGTCAAAATGATGCCTATTTGTACAGGCCTAAAGGGTCAAAGACCGAGTTAATCAATTTCTAATCTTACTAATAAGGTTCACTGTAAAAAATGTTATGAAATTTACAACACGTGTAATATACAAAGTTATATGAAATATTCAACGTCGGTGTATGAAATTAGAATTCATATAGATTGTATTTGAAGTTTAATAATGTAATATTAAATGCAATACCTGTATATTAAAATTACCGGTAACAGCATTGAAAATTAAGACATCCGTGTATGAAAATTATGTTATCATTACAAATATTATACAAACAATATTGTTTTCAATATAACGCAATATTCTTACATACGTGTCAATGAAATTTCACATACTGTATATGCATAAAACTTCACATACATTTATGAATTTTCAAACTGAAATTTTTTACAGTGTTGATTTAATTGTAGTTTAATCGAGAAACGTCGCTCGACAGTTACCAACAAGATAATCAAAAGTATATTATTTTATTCTGTTCGTGGCGAAATACGTCATGCTGTTTACAGTCAGGAATTATTAAATTTTTTTCTTTTTTTTTTGCACACCAGACTGAATCATGAAAGCTGCTCGGGCTTTCATGCTTCGCGGTAAGTAATTTTGCGGCTTCGCTCCGATGCCCAGAACGTCACTGCATATTTTTTTTAACACCATTTCGGTATTGAAATATTCGGCGAAAGAGGTTTAAGGGCGATTTGCGTTTTGGGCACGGGTGAAGCGAAGAATTTTTCTTTTTTCTTCGGTGTAGAGAGCGCGGAGCGAATAAGCGCCAACGAGGAGAATGAATGAAACGCTTAGTCGCTCCGAGTTCACGTGACAGAGTTACGTTGTCGCTTGTAACGAAGCGG
Organism: Ichneumoninae sp. B BG-2022a; assembly: GCA_030522725.1. Lineage (NCBI taxonomy): Eukaryota > Metazoa > Arthropoda > Insecta > Hymenoptera > Ichneumonidae > Ichneumoninae sp. B BG-2022a. The sequence goes on from JAPYZD010001553.1 coordinate 13,345, forward strand.
ATTAGTCAGAGTGACAGAGAGCTGTAATTCCCTGGGCAAATGATGTCGATCGTGTAACGAACACAGTGCACCGCGACGCGGCGCTCAGCGTTCACCAACGCCGACGTTATTCCCTCGTACTCGTCCGTCGTTCGTTCGATCGCTCCGCTATAGAGCGGCCCCGACGAATCTCGATTTATCTCTACGCATTTTTTTTATTGTACCCTCAAAACGTCGTTTTATTTTGTCACGAGCGTTGCACGCGCAAAATTTCTCCTGTCCGCCTGCACGCGATAGTACGTTGCACCGCACACCGTAGATATAGTATTACGACGCGTCGGTGTGGAGCTACGGTACGATACAATAGCTGTATGATTTAGTACGCAACTACAAAGAGAGTGCCTGCCGAATCGTTTTTATCACCGTTTTTCTCCGGACCACTTGGACATTGTGTAGCTCGAAACATTTCATCCTCTGTGTGTGTGTGAGTGTCAAATTTTTTAGCCTTTCAACCTTCGAATTCAATACCGTCGGTAAAAAAAGCCTCTCGGACGTGCAATTACGTCGAATTCAGTTCAGTAATGAGCCTTCTGAAAGTTACTGTTTTTCCTCCAATATTATTGATTTTCGAACCATCGACCCATCAACTTCAGACTTCGATTTGTGCTACCCTTTTCTGTAATGAAGGATTCATCAGCCCGTGGCATTACGCATTGCCAAACGAGTTTCCTGCACCCAGAAAAAATTTATTTGACGGCCACCGTTTATTAAGATCAAGTAAAATATTTATTTCACTTAACTAACCATTTACTTAATTTAAATAAATATTCATTTAAATCAAATATTTTACTTAATCTTGATAAACAGTGGACGTCAAATAATTTTTTTTTCTGTGTGTGCTCTCCGACGTTACAAGAATTGTCTTTTCCTTATCGTCGTATTCCGATAGCGTGCATTTGGATCATACATAAATTGTGCATGCCTAGACGGTGAACTTGGCGATGAATTTACCGTCCTGTGAGAATGAAGCTTTTTTTGGGCGCTGGGTGGTAAAAAAGGGAGAAGAAGAAGAGTGAGCAGTAGAAGAAAAGTGGTGAATATGGACCACCTCGATTAACACGTAAATCAATGATATATGGACAGGGCCATATTCCCCACCTTTACCCTATAGAGCATCGCGATCTGTAGGGAAGGAGACACGACGAAGAGTACGAGGATAAAGATACATTGTGTAGCTCGAAACATTTTATGCTCTGTGTGTGTGTCTGTCAAATTTTTTACACTTTCAATCTTCGAATTAAATGCCGTTGGCAAAAAAATAAAATAGCAATTACGCAGACTTCAGTTCTGTAATGAGCTTTCTGAACGTGACTATTTTCCTGCAATGTTATTAATTTTCGACGCTTCAACTTCAGACTCCGATTTACACCATTATTTTTTAATGAAGAAGAAAGCATCAGCCCGTGGCAATAATATACGCGATATCCGCCGTTTTTCCTGCTCTCCGATGTAACAAGAATTGTCTTTTCCTTATCATTGTATTCCGATCGCATGCATTTGGATCATAAATAAATTGTGCACGCCCGGGCGGTTAACTTGGCGGTGAATTTACCGTCCTGCGAGAGCGAGGCTTTTTTTTGCGCGCAAGGTGGTAAAAAAGGGGGAAGAAGAAGGGCGAGCGGTGTAGGGTATTGCGATGTGTAGGGTGGGAGAGAGGAGGACGGAGTACAAGATACTACTATGAGCTGCATCGTTGTAGGGAGCCTCCTGGGGTGCAGAGAGATTGAGAGAGCGAGAGAGGGTGAGGAGAGCGAATGGCGAGACGCGGGTTGCCTGATCCCGTGGGGGTCCGAACGGCACGAGTGGCCAGAAATGATTACTCGTGATTTAAGAGGCTCTCTCGACGGTGTCGGCCTCTGCACTCTGCTGGCCACTGGCCACTCGGATGCATTTAACTTGCCTGGATGCCCCGCTCTCTGTTTTATCTGTATGGTGCAGGAGTCGCCATGGGCTTAGACGCTTCCCTCCGCTTGCTCTTCGACGCGCTCGCTTCCTTTACCTATCCTGCGTGTACATTGTTATCCGGTGCTCTTTCTCGCCGAGGCAATTAACACTTGAACGTTTTAATCGTAACATTGATATTTCCTAAATCTACAATTTCTACAATTTACCTCAACCAACTACCGAAGTGGTATCTCGAGGGAGAGAGTGGGAACACGAAAAAAGAAGGTTCGGTTGATCCAACTAATGATTCGTTAGGTTGGTCGTCATAACTACCTACTTCAGTAGCAGTTCACGCAATGAACTCGATTAGTCGGTCCGTCTACGAAAATAATATTCGGGATCGACAACGAATTCTATTGGTAGCTTTACATTGTTATCCGCAGCTCTTTCTCACCGGGGCAATTAACACTTCAACGTTTTAATTGTAACATTGATATTTCCTAAATTTACAAACTCTACAAGTTACCCCAACCAACTACCGAAGTGGTATCTCGAGGGAGAGGGTGGAAGCACGAAAAAAAAAGAAGGATCGGATGATCCAACTAATGATTCATTAGTTGGGTACAAGTTGGTCGTCGTAACTGCCTACTTCAATAGCAGTTCACGCAATGAACTCGATTAGTCTGTTTGACTACGAAAACAGTATTCGGGATCGACAACGAATTTTATTTGTAGCTTTACATTGTTATCCGCGGCTCTTTCTCGCCGGGGCAATTGACACTTGAACGTTCTAATCGTAACATTGATATTTCCTAAATCTACAATCTCTACAAGTTACCCCAACCAACTACCGAAGTGGTATCTCGAGGGAGAGGGTGGAAGCACGAAAAAAAGAAGGATCGGTTGATCCAACTAATGATTCGTTAGGTGGGTACAAGTTGGTCGTCATAACTGCCTACTTCAATAGCAGTTCACGCAATGAACTCGATTAGTCGGTCCGACTACGAAAACAGTATTCGGGATCGACAACGAATTTTATTGATAGCTTAACCAACTACAGTTGGTGCAAGTTTGACAATCAACTGAAATCCCAACCCAAGCTTGACAACCTGCAAGTCTGTCGCTATTTTATTAATTTCGGAAGTCGTCAAAGTCTTACGAGAGACAAACCGGCTTAATGACTCACTTAGTCGATGAAAGTACATTAACTCAACGACATGGTGAGAGTTAGGTCAGAGGGATGTACGGGCGTGGTAGCGAGATCCGGTGGTTCCAGCTCGGAGAAAGGGTGCAACATCGTTGGTGTCGGTGGGCGACACGACGATGGTGTTTTGCATGAAGGGGGACGAAGAGTTGGGAGACACTACGAGTAACCAGGCAACGACTCATCCGACAGTCGCGAAGAAGGCACACAGACACGCGATGCCTTGCAATCCAGCGGCAGTCATTGGTTCCGTGCGGTACGGACGATATTGGAGATCATCTTTGGAGCGTTCGATGGAGGTGAGGGTTGACGCTCCACTTACCTGGTATTCCCATACGTGTGCCGAGTAGACACAGCGCAGCGATGATTGTATCAGATTCGTGGACGTTCGAATCCCCCAAACGTTAAACCCTGCGATCCTGTTCTGTCGTTCGGCATGTGTGTTCCTTGCCAGACTGTATATTCCTATGGTACACGACAATTCCCCAACACCGATGGGTATTCATGTTTCCTACACGGTTACACTCCTCCACCGTACACTCGCACACTTGGCTCGCAGAGGGTGTCGCACGGACTATAGACGGGCGGTTCTTGAAGCTCGCTTTGGGAATCCCGTCGCGTTTCCCCGGATAATGCCGTTCCCTTGTTTCTCTTCCGCTCCGGTGAAGGGTGTATTGTGGTCGGAGCTATCCCATTACCCGGCCCGGCCACTGTTTGGTGCCAGCAGCAGTGGCAGCAGCGCCAGAAGCGCTACGAGATCACGAGGATGGACCGACCGCTCTCGATAGATCGTTGACGCAACCGGCGATGCCTACGACCCCGTTGCGATTAGTTTGCATTGCTAACTCGAGGATCCACTCGGACGCCCGAGCCTATTTCTCTCCCGCGCGAACTCTGCAACCACCGTCTCCAACTGCATGACCGCTGACCGTCGGATACTCGGCAAGTCAAAATGCATTGGGCACCGCGTGCTCTTGTCGGTACATGGATTGACTTTGTTATGGTATCGCATTAAACTCTCTGGAGACATTGGCGACTCGATCGCAGTGATGGTCTGGGCGAGATTTGCACCTATGCATTGGGCATAGGTGTTCACATATCAAAGCGACTCTGCGTTCATTTTGAATCGGAAGTTAGCAGGAACAATGTCTGCATAAGTAAGACCAACTGTCAGTGCTGGTACGATGTCAATTCTGTTACAACAGCCTATATGTCTCCCTGAACGTGGGACATTCGGCAAGTCAAAACGCATACCGCGTGCTCTTGTCGGTACATCGATTAACTTTGTTATGGTATCGTATTAAACTCTCTGGAGACATTGCCTCGATCGCAATGACGGTCAGGGCGAGATTTGCACCTATGCATTGGGCATATCAAAGCGTCTCTGCGTTCATTTGAATCGGAAGATAGCAGGAACAATGTCTGCATCAGTAAGAACAACTGTCAGTGCTGGTGCGATGTCAATTCTGTTGCAACAGATTAACTTCGTTAATGTATCGTATCAAGGCCATGTGAAAGTTTTACCACGTGACATATGAGTGCGAGAAAGATTGATGCATTTTTCGAATCAATGCCATTTAAAGTCCGTTGACGTTTCGGATAAAATAGAAGCATCATCGGACACGGTATTAAATTGTACATCCGCTAATGCTTTGCTTTTTTCCGAAAAGGCTGCGGTCTCCGAGTTGCATTTATTACAGATTTTGGTTACCGACTGAGTCGTTTCACATATCCTTAAAATCTCTGGAGACATTGGCGACTCGATCGCAGTGATGGTCAGGGCGAGATTTCCACCTATGCATTGGTCATATCAAAGCGAGTCTGCGTTCATTTGAATCGGAAGATAGCTGGAACAATGTTTGTATAAGTAAGAACAACTGTCAGTGCTGGTACGATTTCAATTCTGTTACAACAGCCTATGTTTCCCTGGCCGTGGGACATTCGGCTTGTCAAAATGCATTGCGTACCGCGTGCTCTTGTCGGTACATTGATTAACTTTGTTATGGTATCGTATTAAATTCTCTGGAGACCTTGTCGACTCGATCGCAGTGATGGTCAGGGCGAGATTTGCATCTATGCATTGGGCATAAAAATGCGACTTTGTGTCCATTTGAATCGGAAGATAGCATGAACAATGTCTGCATAAGTAAGAACAACTGTCAATGCTGGGACCCGTTTAGAAACTTATTTTGGACAACGTATAATGAGAGAGAGTGCTCCGCTGGTGCAAATTCCAGATAGAGACACCAGTTAACTGGGTATGATTTCTGAACGCGTTCCTGGTGTGATGTGAATTCTGTTACAGCCTACGTCTCCCAGTCACGCTTATCCGATATCCTTAAGTTTGGATGATCATCCCGAGTAGACATTTTCGAGCGTTACATCGGGCCCTGATAGGGTCCTGATAAGCCCTTATCACGCCCTTGTCAGGCCTTATCAGAGCCCGATGTAACGCTCGGAAATTTCTACTCGGGATGCCTGGGTCGTCCGTTCAACCGGAACGTTGAGAACACGTAACTCGGTCGCTGCTTGACCCGCGACGTGTGGTGAGCACCATGAATATCCATGTCCGCAAATCAATGCCTCGACGAAGACATGGGTTAGGTATGGGCTCATTTTTTTTTTTTTTTTTTTAATACTCCGAGTTCCTTAGAGCGTCAGAATCGACCGCCCCTTTCTCAGGACAACAATACAATGAATTGTGTGCCCTTCCATTGAAGTTCAACCCTCGCAATTTGCGCGACCTCTCCATGATTCTTCGACGCACAGGTCTGCATACGACTAATTGGCGTCGACTTTACATCGTTACATTGACATGTCATGAATCCCTGTCAAAAACACACCGACGACCACTATGCTAAATATATGGATTCGTTGTCGAAGTCACCGAATACAACATATTCAGGATACCGGCGAACGACGAACCCAACTGCAGGAATACGCAAGGACTCGCTGGAAGCCCCGACAAATCTCTGTGCGACGTCGAAGCCATACAGCTCGACGGTGCGCTGTGCGAAAGTCGAGGCAAGATAGCAAGCCGACGGATCTCGATGCTCCGCGGTCGAGGCGAACAGGACGATGTCCCTTTTGTCGGACACAATAGCAGAATATTCAGCTCGGAGCCCGTGTATGTAATGGGCTTACGTGATACCTCAATATTTTTCGTCGACGAATAAAGGAGGAATAACAGACGCGTTCCTTGCCGATTCTCGATTTTGCTTTAAACTCTGTTTGATCGGCAAACATATTGCAAGCTGTAGGTCTGTGGAGATCAGCACAAAAAGACATCTTTCGATGTCCTTTACTGCCACACGGCATCGGCATACGCGCTGATGCAATTCGTAGCAATAAATAAAAAAAGGTAAAAATCGAGATTTTTACATAGTTTCCATATGCTCTTTTTTTGTACAAAAACTGTAAAAAAATTTTGTTTGAAAATGAATGAACAGTATTGGAAGCTTTTTTACATAAACCGTTTCTGAAATTTCAAACGCAAGTGCGTTGCAATTTCACAGTAAAATTTGTATTTTTCATTAACATTTTGGTAAATTTCAAGCAAAATATTTGTTAATTTATTATCTGGTTTTTTTTTATTTTACAAGCAAAGTACATTAATGTTTAATTAATATGAGTAATGTTAGCAAATTTCAAGTTCCAGTACATTAAATTTACAATTTATTTTTACATTTTACAGTGAAGCTTTGTCAGAAATCTAAACACAATCGTGTTTAAATTTGTCAAATTTCAACTATTCCAGCTGCGGTTGATTAAGTTAACAAAATATGAAACATCCATTTTCGGAATATTGTTTATAAAAATTCCTTACCAAATTGCAATAATAATAATAATAATAATAGCAGTAATAATAATAATTCATCGCCAAGCGAGTAATGCTAAAAGCATGGACACCTCTTATCCATAAGCGCCGGAAGTTACGAAAGTATACGAATACCCCGCAACAGGAGTGGTAAATACCGCAGACCTTGCAGGGAGGATCGTTTCCGAATCTATAAAAAAAACTTCCCAGGCGCCGTACCCAAGCGTTCCCAAGCGTTCTGTAATGGAGCTCGTAAAATCTTTAACGTTTACTGGTTGCGCCGAACGAGAGAACCAGAGCGCGTATATACCGAGCGTTGCATTCGTGTACCGTTATTATTCCCCTTACCTCCGGGAAACATGTAACGTTCGCCCCAACTTCGGCCGTTGAGACGAAGCTTCATCGAGCTTCGCGAAGCAACAACGTCGGTCGTGTAAATGCTCGTCGTAAGCAAATTAGCCAGCGATAGCCTCTTCCAACCACCCTCTACATTCGCCCCGGTCTTGCCGGGTTTCGTTGTCGGTCTTCCGCGATACCGGCACTTCGCCGCCGAGGAAAGTAACGACGTGACGATGCTATTACGAGGAGTACGGAACGCATGCAAGTTTGTTTCCGATTACTTCGCGAACGATGGAAACCTCTCGCGACTCCTCGGCGGAGCTCCGGTAGAAGCGGGACCGAGCGAGGGCGCGTTTGTCGATTCGCAGTCCGATGTACCGACGGTCCAGAATTACATTGAGGGATACAAGACGGTGATGCACACGGCACACATGACAGAAGACCGGAGAGCCACAATATTTTTTTAACTCCCGACTGACTGCTAGGGCAAAAAGACGGGGGTTACGCGTTTGACGGAGGCCCCCTGATTTTGCTGTTTTCGTTAAGTCCAGCGTTTGTCGGAACGGCGCAACGTCTCTTGACAGAATTTGACACACTAGTTCTGTGTATGTAGAGTGTGTTCGTAGCAAAGGAATAAGAGAAATAAATGTGAAATGGCAGAGATAATTAACTTCGAAAAAACGGGCCAAAAGCCTATTCAGATATATCG
>JAPYZD010001554.1:0-20143 GCA_030522725.1 Ichneumoninae sp. B BG-2022a
ACATGATTTTTTTCAGATTTTTACACCATCAAGAAGTACTTGCAATTTTCTCTTATTGTTGTCGAACTTATGCGAAGTCAGCGCGCAGCGAGACTCCTTAAACACGCAACGAAGTTCGGGTCAAACTTCGATCTTAAGTTCGATTTCCAGAGCTGTCTCAACTTCAAACTAAGTTTTTAAATTTCACCCTAATGTCGTTTGCAAACAAAACATTGTTGTTGAAACTACAAACCTTTTTTTTGCCGTGTACGGTGTGAAGATTCGTTTTCACACTGAGAAAGGCGATTGTGCAAGCCGCGGCTCACGAGATCCCACGATGGGGTTTGACTTTTAAATATTATTAGCTTACCAAGTTGGTAAGTAATGTAATAGGTGGTCGATAAATCGACGGTGGAATAAGGCGGAGTAGCTCGCCTCGGCCTCCGATAACTGTACACGGCCCCTTCCACGGTGTATCAGCTTCTCCAGTACGCCACAGTCCTACTAAATCCCGGAGCCTCTTTCTATACCCACCGCGCAAAGTAGAGAATTATCGTGCAGAAGAAACAAATTCGCGAGGCGCGCCCCGAGGCCTCGGGGTCTCGATTATCTCTTGGGAGAACCGCTCCACCATTTTTTTTTACCGCGAAGAAGAGGCCGGGTGAACGACGTTCACTGGGTCGAAAGTCCAGCACAATCCTCGATAAATGAACGAAGAGCCGCATCTGAAGTTTCCATTCGACCAATCCCGGCGAATGCAACTTTAATAGTCGTCAGTACTTTTCATAATTCGCGCAGTCTCAATAATCATAATACAGAGCTGAATCAGTTTTAAAAGACCCGAACATTTTTTTTTATATTATTTTTAATATGTGAAAGGTCATAGATATTATTCGTATTGAGTGATTATTCAAGGCTATGCACAGTGAAAACAAGTTCGCAACCTTTAAAGTTACACAGTAAAATAGATTTGTAGATTTAACAAATCTTTTTTGTCCACAAACGTCGACAATTATTTTGTTGTTAATTTTACAAAAAATATTCGTAAAATTGATAGACATTTTTGTAAAATGGACAAATTTTTTTTGTAAAACTAACAAGAAATGAATTGTAGACGTATGTGGAAAAGAAACGTTGGTACCTATTTTACTGTACACTACCTTAATCGTTTCTTGTCCACAAAAGTAAAATTTTTTTATGACCATTATTTTTTAATTATAGTTTTTTAAAAATTGAAAAAAAATGGTGAACCAAATTTTGTTATTAAACGTAAAGACCTTTCCAACTGTGTGCAGGCTATCAAGTCGATGCATCACAGTGTATTTTTCAAAACATGTATAACGATGATTTTTTATTCTAACAATCATTTCTGACTACAGGAATCTCAAAGTTTAGCCATATTAATATTATTGTTAATATATGAAAGGTCGCAGATATTATTCGTATTAAGTGATCATTCAAGGCTGTCCACTGTAAAAAAAAATAGTACTTTTAACAAACATTTCTTGTCCACAAAAGTATCATTTTTTTATAATAATTTTTTATTTATAAGTTTGATAAAAATTGTCAAAAAAAGATTGTGCGCGCGACATTTTCGTAAGATGTCGCGACCTTTTCGAGGGTGTACAAGCTAGTTTCGATGATTCACGGTATATAGAAAAAAACACGTACATCGATGATTTTTTATTCTAATAATAATTTGTGACGATAGGAATGTCAAAGTTTAGCCATATTAATATTATAGTTAATATATGAAAGGTCACGGATATTATTCGTATTAAGTGATCATTCAAGGCCACTATAAAAAAAACAGTACTTTTAACAAACATTTCTTGTCCACAAAAGTATCATTTTTTTATAATAATTTTTTATTTATTACTTTGATCAAAAATGCCAAAAAAAAATTGTGCGCGCGATATTTTCGTTACATTTTACGACCTTTTCGAGGATGTACAAGCTAGAGTCGATGATGCACGATATATAGAAAAAAACACGTAGAACGATGATTTTTTATTCTAATAATAATTTGTGACGATAGGAATGTCAAAGTTTAGCTATAGTCAGTTCGACCGAGGAGCCAAGCCTCTTCACGGTCCAAGCTCCCCTTCTCCCATTATGTTTCTCCCGAGCATCGCTGCCCGAGCGTCTTTCACCCGGTGATCCGGAGGGATAACCAGCGAGTCGTGAACTCACCTGAGCCGAGAAATAATCCGAGTTAGCGCGAACCTACCATAGTAGTCTCTCTCTCCTCTATTCCGACGCGCGTCTCCTCTCTCCATTCCTTCCACTCTCCGAACGGAGGCCGCATACCTTCTTACGCGATGCAGTGTAAGCCTGTCCATTGCCTCGCGGACACCGGGCTACCTTTTCGAAACCTCTTGGCAGTGTCTCTCGGTCACGAAAAAAAATAAATACATCTCGACGACCCAGATATATATTTTTTTAAACATCCAACACTAACAATAAAAATTGTGCTCCGATGTGAGGGGTGAATGCGGATGTATACAATTTTTTGTGACGATCATGAGGTGATCCGTGCTCGAAACAAATTAAGGATATCGGATTAACTTATGACCTGGTGAGTCATCATTACCAAATATGTAGAACGTCGATTGAAACTTCGAGGATTATCAGTAAATAAAGAAACATTTATCGATTACTAAAGTTTGGCGTAAACGCATTGACATTGTTAATCGAGGGCTCGAATTCGTCGTTTGACAAGCGAAGAGCAGCCGCGACGAGGAACTGTTAATTTATTCCGAAGACCGGGACCATTCACCGTTCGTCATGACGTCGGAAATTCCACGCGCGTAACGTAACGCACGTAGCTAGCGTGCGATAACGGTGTTTTTCCTTTTCTTTCTTTTTTCTTCTTTTTTTTCATTAGGATTAAAAACGGGGCTGTTGAGACCGGCTCGGCAGACGAACAGTTACGAAGCTTCGTGACTGTTTTTCCATCTTTCCGATAGAATTTTCCATCGACCCCGGGGAAAGGGGGGGGGGGACTGTCGAGTGACATTTAGCCTCGGGTGACGAAAGTCACAATCCCGTTGAGAATGAAAGAAAGAGGGCTCCCTTAGTGCCGAGGTATGATGTACGTACCGGGTACGACGATGTTTTTGCCACGATCAGTAGCGAAGCTACGGACAAGTTTCGTCGCCGGCCAAAAAATCTCGACGAAACGAGCAAGCGGACTGTATACGTTGCCTCGGCCTCGGTGGAGATTTCAACGCATGGACTGTAAGGGACTCCTCTCTTTCGCAGCCTCGTGCCTCGGCCGCCTCCACCATCGCCGCGGCAACAATGCAACCATCGTCGCGCTCGATAAATTGCTGTTTGTTTAATCACTTGAGAAAATCGTTCGACTAAAGTAATTTTAGTGCTAAACTTTTTTTTTAATAATTAGTAATTACATTTTATACGATTGGAAAGTCGTACCGGGCTTTCGACCTTCGAGCTATTTTCAATTTTTTTTTATGTTGGGAATATAGTTGACAGAAGTATGGAAAAACGGTGGAGACAAATCGATGGTAAGATTTTGTAAAAATTGTTAAATTTGGATTACGTGCTGTACATTTTACATTATTCTTGCTATACTGTACTGGCCTGATAGGAATAATTGGTACGAAAATATTTAGAAAGTAACAATTTCTAAATTCTTACTATCTATTTTTCTCTGTACATTACTTTTTATTTGTATCAATTTTTAATTTAAAAAAATAGCGAAGCGCTTCAAATTTGAAAATCGAGTACTATTTTTCGAATAACTCAAACTTGATTTTCAACCTTCGAACTCCTTTCAATTGTTAAAAATTAGAAATATAGTTAATATGACTATAGAAAAATTATAGAGAAAAATACATGGGAAAATTTAGTAAAAGTAATAAAATTTGCATTACGTGCCGTACATTTTCCACAATTCACCATACAGTACTGGACGAACAAGAATAGTTAGTATCAAAACATTTGAAATATAAATTTTTTCAGTAACTTTTAATGAAAACGAAAAAATAGCGCAGCGCTCCAAGTTTGAAAGCCCAATGACTATTTTCGGAAGAATCAAAAAAATTAATTATTCAAAGCATTTACAACAAAATCGTCTCGAAGTTGAATTAAACGCGTCGACAAGCGGCGAGCAAAAGGCGCTAGAGATTCTCCTCGTTTGGTCTTGAATTCCAGTACCAGTTTCTCGGAGCTCGAGCAGGATGCAAATGCAGCTTTGGCGCGCTAGCTGGTACTGTACCGACAACCGGCCGGCATTCCGTGTTTGAGTCACGTTCGACTCGGCTCTAGCGTGACTCGCCGCTGGACCCGCATATACGTTTCGTTGCCTCCGTCAATTTCTTTTCCGACATTTTTCTCGCACTCTGACATTACAACTTTTTACCGTCAAGTTCGCAAAACGAATCCGCAAAGTCGAACTATTACACACAATCTTATCCCCGATCTTACGGAATACCGCGAGCGCTATACCGCAATATTTCATTATTGTTTACATCCGGTTGCGCGTAATGCCCTATCCTAATAACCGGCTAGCAGGCTAGCACGAGATCGCTCGATCTTCGAAACGCGGAAGCCTCGGTATCGAACAAGTGTTATACAGTGCGAGGAGGCAGCAGTCTATATAAAGTCGAGATAGTTAGTTGCACGCACGAGGGGACTGAGAAATTACCGGGACAACCCCCTCGACGCTGCCGATGCACTATAATCGTTTATTCTCGCGGAATCACGATTATACAGTCCACTTTGTCAATTTACCGTCCAGTCTGGCGCGAACACCCTGCAAATTCCATGTCAAACAGAAAGCCTTTCATTTGTCGTAATAGTTGTGTAATATCAATTTAGAACATCAGGCATCATTTTATTTTTCTCTTTTATTTTATTTATTGATATTTTCTTCGGTACACTGAGAAAATTTTTTTTTTTGAGTAACTAAAAGTCGATTAGGCCAACAGAAGCATAGAGGGATCGCATAAAACATGCCTTTGTATATTTCATGTTGTCTATATGAACTACGGAAACACAATCTTTTATTTGTCGTAATAGATGTGTAATATCAATTTAGAACATGAGGCATTATTTTATTTTTTCTTTTATTTTATTTATTGAAATTTTCTTCGGAAAACTGAGAAAAAAAAATTGGTTGGATTAACCAAAAGTCGCGGTGGCATACGTTCAAAGCTGTTATTTTTGTGGTACAAATAAAGTCGTGTTTTGTTGAACGATCGTTTTCTTCAATTTATTCAAAATTTGTTGATTGAAACAAAAATATTTGTTGTAACAATAAAATGCACATTTGGACTATGTCACCGCGCATTTGCTTAATCCAACCATTTCTTTTTCTCAGTGTAATATATATATACAAATGATATATATACATTTTATTTTTTCACGATACCGACGACCTCTTATTATCCAATTATTAAAATTCGCAGCCGTCGACGTGCGGAGTGACAGGCGATGGAAACAAAAATATTTGTTGTAACAACAAAATACACCTTTGAACGTATGGCACCGCACATTTGCTTATAATCCAACCATTTCTTTTTCTCAGTGTAATATATATACAAATGATATACATATTTAATTTTTTCACGATACCGACGACCTCTTATTAGCCAATTATTAAAATTCGCAGCCGTCGACGTGCGGAGTGAGAGGCGATGGAAACAAAAATATTTGTTGTAACAAAAAAATACACCTTTGAACGTATGTCACCGCATATTTGCTTAATCCAACAATTTTTTTTTCTCAGTGTAATATATATACAAATGATATATGCATTTAATTTTTTCACGATACCGACGACCTCTTATTGTCCAATTATTAAAATTCGCAGCCGTCGACGTGCGGAGTGAGAGCCGCACAATGCTGAAATGTAGTTACCAGGAATGACTATGCGAACGCGTACTCCGTCTTTTAGCTTCTCGGGCTTGTCCCCGAGACAATTGAGTTGCGCAACCCGAGAAACGCGCCGGGCGTAGAGAAATACAGGGAGAGAGCGAGAAAGAAACGAGACTGTACTCCCTTTCAGAAGTCTCGAGCTGCTGTTTAGTTCTTTCATAGTCTGCTTGCCTCGGGAGGCTCTGGATCTAGAAAGTCTCGGCTTCCCTGCGTGCCGGAGCCTCCGCGAGCTAATATAATACCAGTTTCCAGTTAGATCGCTCAGGCCCGTGAATAGGAAGAAAGGAAGTGTATTCTCGCTTGTACGGCAATCAAAGTTTCGAGACGTAACAAATTATGATTATACGTCGGATGATCATTTTAATGATGATGCCTTAGCCTAGAATGTACCTCGCTGCAAAACTTGTATGCAATTTGTAAAAGTCAGTGAATGCACGGGAAAAAAAATGGAAATGGAAAATGGATAGTGTAAAATTTGTAAATATGGCTTGATCGATTTTTAATCAATTTACGTGCCGATTGGGACTGGCCATGTTCACCAATTTTATTGTCGTTATTATTTTTATTATTTTGTTTGATTCTATTCACCATAAAACTAGTGCTTCAATCGTCCATAATCAGACATGGTAATAATTACCCAACTCTATACAAAATATTCAGACCCTATTCAATAAGAAACATTTTTCCAATCCACGCGGACTATCTTTCGCGCATAGGGTAAAAGTTGTAAATATGGACCCGTTTATAAATAACTGATTCACGCGCTGATCGACTTTAGCGACATTCACCACTTTACACCCCAATTGATAGATCGAGAAAAAAATATATAGTGAAAATGTCGTGCATCGAATCGAAAAAGATCGTTAAAAAACAAACAGATGAAATGAAAACTGTATTTCTAAACCCGAATATTATAATATTTGAAATCGTCTCAATCGGCCATAATCAGACATGGTAATGATTACCCAGCCCTATACAAAATATTCAAACCCTATTCAATATCCATCCTATTCAAGACATCCATTTTTTTCCAATATAGGGGAAAAGTGGTGAATATGGCACACCTCGATTAACACGTAAATCGATAATATATGGACCGGGCCATATTCCCCAATTTTACCCTACGTGGTACTATCTTTCGCGCATAGGGTAAAAGTTGTAAATATGGACCGGTTTATAAATAACTGATTCACGCGCTAATCGACTTGGGTGACATTCACCACTTTTAACGCCAACTGATAGATCGAGAAAAAAATATATAGTGAAAATGTGCATCGTATAGAAAAAGATCGTTAAAATCAAATAGACGAAAAAAACCTGCATTTCTATGTCGCGAAGCTTGACCGAGAAATTGCGTTTTATTGCCTTCTCCACGCACTGCCGCGCTCGGCAAGGCAATAATTTGCGGTATTTTATTTACGATCGAGAATGGACGGAAACTCGCTTGGTGAAATTTAAAGAGGACAAATAAAAGAAGAAGGAGAAGAGGAGGAGGAACGGAAGAAGACGCACAGGAGTTTGTCACTGGGTCAGCAGTGTCCGTTGGCTCGGGAAGTGGTCACCGATGCACCGATTTTAATCTCGTTACTCATCGATGATCCGTTCGGACCGGAACCGTTTGACCGAAAAGAAAAGGGGATCGGAGTGCTGCTGGTCAGTAAACTCTCGTTGGCCTATTATAGCGGTACAGTTCGCTGCGCAACAGGGAGCTCGAACTCGTACTTCTTCTTCTTCTGGGTTTGTTCTCTCGTCCTCTTCCTCTTGCCTCGCCAGAAATGGAAACTGATTTCTAACGGCTTTTCACTGCGACCGTGCGTCAACCGCGAGTACCGTGTCGTACTAACACGCGCGAAGGAAACAAGCTTACCGGTAGCTCGCCGCAATCACCGGGTTTTTTTATCCCCCTTTTTTACGCCAAAGTCCGACCGCAGGATACCGTAGAGCCCTCAGGCCGACTCGGAGTTCAAACGTGGCCATTATTGTCATTATCGCAATATCGACCGGTTTGCGAAAATTGCACGACCTAGTATAGAACACGCGGAAGGCCGGTAAATATTTCCACTGTGGCTGGTCCATTGGTTATTGTTTTTTTTTATTTTCTTATTTAACGGGACAAACCCCCTTTTACAAATAAAGAAGATATATAGTTACATCAGTGATGATAATTACATCAAGTGACCGACAGTGATGGGTGCGAAGTTGGTGTGCGGCCCTGGCGGTCCCCAAAGTCAAGCAGTACCGCGGTCAGTACTTGGATGGGTGACCGCTCGGCCGCGCGCTGGCTGGTGCATGGGATCGTGGAGCGGGAGGCAATTTTCTCGCAGATTGGTGATTACCCTGTAGGAACACCAATCTCTCGGGAAAGAACCGTCTGTGTATGGCCAGGTTTTCCGCACACCCAAAAAAATAATTTATTTCACGCCCACCATTTATTTGGTTTAAGTAAAATATTTATTTGATTTAAATAAATATTTATTTCATTTAAGTAACTACCTATTTAATTTAAATAAATACTTATTTAAATCAAATAAATATTTTATTTAAACCGAATGAACGGTGGCCGCCAAATAAATTTTTTTTCTGGGTGCAGTTTTCCTGGGCCCTTGTGCGAATGCGACACAGTAAGGGGCTAAGTCGGCTGCACCCAGAAAAATAATTTATTTGATGGCCACCGTTTATTTGGTTTAAGGAAAATATTTATTCGATTTAAATAAATATTTATTTAAATCAAATAAATATTTTACTTAAACCAAATAAACGGTGGCCGTCAAATAAATTATTTTTCTGGGTATGCGGACGCAATCCGGGGGAGGTGGGGTGTGTAAAAGGGGGAAGACCCCGTACAGATGGAAGACAAATAATAATTTAAAAAAATATACATCAAGTGTGTAGTCGTCCGAAACGCTACGATTTTTTCAAGGTGAAGTTGGAGCTAGCGAGATAGTGGAGAAAATATGGAAGAATGTGTTCGGTGGATGAGTGAATTATCGAATTTAAAAAATCTATAGATGACGATGCGGCTCGTTCTACTGCTCCTGGTGACAACATGTGCCCTCACCAGGGCCCAGGTGATCAACCGAGCTCCGCACTTTATTCATCATGGGGACATGGCGAGATTGGCGGTGCCCGAAGGGACACCACCGGGCTCCGCTGTTTACACACTTCGCGGCGAAGATCCCGAAGGCTCGAAGCTCCATTACTCAATAAGCGGCGAATATTTCACCGTCAATCGGGAAACGGGTTTGGTCGTCTTGCGGAAAGCCCTCGACAGAGAAACCCAGGATCTCATCGAAGTTATAATCAGCATAACCGGTAGGTTTTTCATTTTCGCCACTTTGAAGACGCTCAATCGTTTATAATAGTACATTACGGTACTAGTGCGACAAAACTTTTTCTGACGAGTGTAAGTTTACAGCACGAGCCGAAGGCGGGTGTTGCATTCACACGAGTTAAGAAAACGTTTTTCGCACGAGTATCGTACGAAATTTTATTTCACAAGGTGCGAAAGAGGAGTTTTACGCGCGTGAAGCGTGCGTAAAACTGCACTTTACGCATCAAGTGAAATAAATTTATTTATTGTTTCATTTGTCTATATAATACGATAAATCGCAATTTTGGTTCTCCGATATTGTGCTCGTTCGTGCGATTGAGAGGTGAAGACAGGATAATCCGAATCGCGAGAACTTTTATAGTCTCTTTTTATCGTCTGAATTGTGGGTACTGCAACTGGCTTCCACGTATTGCTAGGCTTGGGAATGAGCACGCGGAGCTACTGTCATTTTTCGGTTATTTTCGCTATGTTTTTAAGAAAAATTTAATTAGTTTAATTCTAATTGGCTGATCCCGATTTCTTTACGTTCTTATTCGTGGTAGCAATCTTCTCTTCGTTTCCCTTATTTATTATCTTCTCATGTAATATTATTTAGGGTAAGTCGGGGTGATATAGCCATGTTTTTTTTAACAATAAAAATTTTGAAAACCTTTCAATTTTTGTCATAATCAACTCTAGAAACATCGATCTGAAGTAATTAACCCAGAACTTTCGATATTGTCGATGAGCAATTTAATTGCAGCTCTATAAATAAATATTTGCGATCGGCCGTATCACCCGGAGACCACGGGTAATATGGCCATAGTAACAATGGTAGTCGATTAGGCCAACAGAAGCATAGAGAGATCGCACAAAACGTGTCTTCGTATATTGTATATATCATGCTGTCTATATGAACTACAGAAAGCCAATCATTGCCTCCGTTAAATGTTTCAGATGCTAAACTAAAAAGAAAACCCTTTTACTGGTCATATCACCCCGAAAGTGCGCTGGATATTTCCACGTGGCGTATCGTACTGAACCTTGCACATACAATCTTATAATTTTCGGTGCAATCACATTGTATCCACTTATTCTAAAAACTGTTCAAACGGCAGCGCCATTCGCTTGTTACGTTAAAAGATATTACGGGTGACCATATCACCCTGCCTAAACCTATACTGATAATGCTACACTGAAAAAAAATATCATTGATTGAAGTAAAATTTGCTTGCGGGATGCCAAAGGAATAAAAAAGTTGTTTCAATTCTACTCTGGATTCGTATCATTTCATACCGGATTGAAATGATAACATGTCACCTTGACAGTCTTGCTGTCGTTGTTTCAATATCACATGGAATAGTAAAAATTAAAAGTCGAATTGAAACAAACATTTTTTTCTTCGGCAACCCGCAAGAGATTTTTTTTTTCAGTGTATGTACGTTAAATGATATTCATAATTACAAGACGCTTCTAAGTGCCATTGTAATGTTTAGACGTTATGTATATTTTGTCCTGCAAAAGAGTTCTTCTACCCATAAGTAAATAAACAAATAAATACATTTATTTATTAGTAGTAGTAAAAGAGATTTATTACCAAAGACAATATTTATACAATTACAGTTACAGTCATCTTCTTTTATTAACATTATATCTAATGATAATTTTACACCTTGCCTAAGGGCCGTCGACCAGGGTCCTTCATCCCTTATTTATTATTTTATTTATTTTTTATTACTGGTGCGGATTCATTTGTGTAAAAGAGATTTATTGCCAAAGATAATACTATATAGTTACAGTTACAGTTATCTTCTTATATCAATATTATACCAAACGATGATTTTACACCTTGATAAGGGTCATCGACCTGCACGGAAAAAAATAGTTCTGTTTCTCTAACAAAATGTTGATCGTAAAAAATTTCTTGTTGTGGCAGCAAAAATATTTGGCTGCTGCAGCAAAATATTTGCTGTCACAACAAAATGTTTTGTTGTCCCTATGTTAACCCGGTAAATCAGTTATGGTAACAAAATTCCTGTTGTCTTAACAATTTTTTTTCTCCGTGTGGGTCCTTCAGCCCTTATTTATTATTTTATTTATTTATTTATTATTGGCGTGGATACATTTATTTGTAATCGAAACGTTTTCACGTTTTCAAGACGAGGGTGTAGCAGGCTCGGAGCCCAACACAGTGTCGCTGAGAAGAGAAATCGCTGTTCTCGACGAGAATGATAATCCACCGGTTTATCACGGCCGTCCATACGCAACGAGAGTGCCGGAGAGCGCGAGAATCGGTGGATTGTTGCTGCCGGAAGGAACGATAGTCGTAACCGATCGAGACGGCGGTGTTAACGCCGACATAGACGTTAAATGCGTTCCAGTCTCGCAGGACGACGATACGTGCTCGACTTTCAAAATTTTCACCGAGCAGGTTTGCCCCACAATATTTCATTAAAGTAATAAAATAGATAAACCGTAAACAAAAAGTACGTGTCGTGAGTTGTTTCTTTTTATTATTTTCCACCTGACAGATTGCGGAAGGAAAATACGACGTGCGGATCACCATCGCTCAGCCTCTGAATTACGAGAGGAGAAATTCGTATCTCATAAGTTTACTGGCGATCGACGGAGCCAGCGATCCAGCCAAGCGCCTCCAGGCTCGAGCTACCGTAGCCGTGGACGTTCTCGACGTTCAGGTAATATACGCGAATCAATAAGTTGTAATATAATTTATATTTCCGAGACAAGAAATAATCGATGATTTTAAAAGGCAAAAGAATAAATCCCGAAAATAATTTTGAGGATAAGAAATAACAATCATCGTTGAGAAATTTTCGTACAATTAATAAAACCGAAATTCTCGTACATTTCATCCATATAAACTCGCTTTTCTCACAACTCGTTCATATAAATTCGTCAAATCCTTTTTGCCATTATTCAATATAAATTCGTTATATAAATGTTCAGTTCGTTCTCGTTATAAAATTTAGCATTCCTCACTTCCACATTCCACTCACGCGCATCACACAAGAACAATAAATAATTGAAATATACATTACTAAACTTTTTGGATAATATGCTTCCTCGATGGCTGTTTCGTGATCTCTGGGGCTCGCAGATCAGCTCGATTTTAGTAGCCGGCTCGATCGTAACATCCACAAGGCACGACGTCCCCAGAGCGAAAGAGGCTGAGATTTTGGAGTTACCGAGGAGGTGGTCGTCCTCGTTACGTCACTAGCGCTTGTATTACGCATTTACACTTTTCGGGAAGTATTGATGGCCAGTCGATTCGCGCGGAGTTGTCGCTCACTCTCGTATATAGCGCGAATTTTCAATTTACAATCCTTTCGCATCTTACAAAGTCGATCGATAATGAAACTGCGTTGTATCTAAATTTTTTTTATTTTTTTTCAGGATCAACCACCAACTTTCTTGAACGCTCCCTATAGCGCAGCGATACCGGAGAACACTCCAAAAGGTCACACGGTTCTGACAGTGAGAGCTCGCGACGGTGATACCGGAGAGTCCAGGCCTCTGTTGTTGAATCTCGAGGACGACGACCTCCAGCACTTCGAGCTGATAACTTCGAGAGACGGTGATATTGCCGTGGGCACTCTCGTCACGACGGACGTTAAATTGGATCGTGAAAATCCGCGTATACTTCACGACGGTGGAATTTACAGTTTTCGCGTCAGAGCGACCGAGCTGATAAACGACGAGATTCCGGCGGACACCGAGACCTCGGTCGTGACGATCGTTATCACCGACGTCGACGATCTGTCGCCGATGTTCAATGAGAATTTTTTTAACATCAAAATATTCGAGGACATTGGAATGGACACTCCGCTTCCAGGCGCGTTATTGTAATTTTTTTAACGAGTGCGGGAGAAGCTCTACTTCGTGTTTGCTGATTGCGGCGATGTACAGCAACGCCTACTGCGCATGCGCCGCACTTTACGCACGCTTAAGGGTGCGTAAAGTGACATTGGTTCGATGTGCGCATGCGTCGGGGATTTACTGTGCACGAAAAGTAGCACTTTTCATGCATAAGTTATAGAAAATGTTAATGATCTATGAAGAAATATAAAAACAACAATAACAAGATTGACAAATATTGATCTTTTTATTTTTCAGGATTAAACATGGTAGTGAGTGACGAAGACGTTGGCGACAATGCAAAGTTCGTTCTCGCCCTGAGAGATGCGCCAAATTATCCTGGAATAAGCGGAGCATTTACGGTCAGTCCCGAAAACGCTCAGGGAAGAGTACCGGTTGTGATAAGAGCTCGCGACACCGCCGTCTTGGATTACGACGTCGATGATCCTGCGAGGAGAGAATTGGAGTTTGACGTCGTCGCCCTGGTCGGCGAAAAAGTGGTAAGAGTTGTCTCGATCCTTCGAAAATCGAGGTTTTACTGCAAATCCTGATCATCCTGAAGATATCTTCAGGATGATCTTCAGGAGGACTTATCTGCATGAGACTGCACTGTAAACAAAATTGGTTTGAAAATGAATGAACAGTATTGGAATCTTTTTTACATAAACTGTTTCTGAAATTTGAAACACATGTGCGTTGCAATTTTGCAGTAAAATTTTTATTTTTAATTAAAATTTTTGTAAAATTTAGACAAAAAATTTGTAATTTTAATATTTGGTATTTTTATTTTACAAAAAGCATACTAATGTTCAATTGATATGAGTAATAAGAAAATTGCAAGTTCCATTACATTAAATTTACAATTTATTTTTACCGTGTACATTTCATCAAGTTATAACAGCTGTGTTTTGCATTATCCAAACTTCGCTCGGAGAAGTTCACTTGGAGAATAAAATTCTACAAGTGAACAATATTTTTTGCTTACACAAGTATTTCTTTTTTTTGTGCATTGACGGAGATTTGCCATAGATGAAATTTGATGTCATTCAGATATCTTCATGGTTATTAAATCCTGACTCTAAATATTCAACTGATTCGATGTTTCTTTTTATCCAGGCCGCTTCGTCGAGAGTTCATATAAAGCTCATGGACGCCAACGACCACGCACCCGAATTTTCGCAAGCAGTGTACAGATTGACAATACCCGAGGACGCCGAGCCAGGCACGAATTTCGGCAACGTAGTGGCGAAAGATCTCGACAGCGGCGCCTTCGGCGAATTGACCTACACTCTTCGTGGCTTCGGCGCCGACAAGTTTCGAACGGATGCGAAAAAGGGTGGAATCTCGTTGGCAAAGAAACTCGACTACGAGACCCAAAAGTCATATTCTCTGACGATGGAAGCTAAAGACGGTGGCGGACGGGTATCCACGGTGAACATTCTCATAGAGCTCCAGGACGTGAACGACAACGTGCCGATATTCGAGCAACGAGAATACTCGAGAACGGTGCGCGAAGGTGCGACAAGTTTCGATCCGCAGATGTTCGTTCGCGCGACCGACATCGATGGTCCCACTCACGGAAACGGACGGGTGACTTACTCGATAAGCCGTCACAACAGCATGACCGAGAATGTTTTCAAGGTCAATGCGGAAACTGGCGAAGTGACGATGCTGCTTCCGGCAAAGTCAGGCGACACCGAGCGGGGAATTTACGAACTCGACGTACGAGCCACGGACGGTGGAACTCCGCCTCTGTACTCGGACGCGAAGCTTGTCGTCCGAGTCGGCGTGCCGGGCAATCAGAAGCCAGTTTTTCGGGGGAATTACAAAGCAGGCTCGCCTGGACCAAACAGTTACAGAGCGAGACTCCTGGAGAACGCCACACCCGGCACGGAAGTCATTAAAGTCATGGCGAACGATCCGGACGGCAGAGACAGTCTCTTGCAGTATTACATCGCTTCTGGCGCTAAGGATAACTTCGTAATCGACTCTAGGTACATAATAATTAATTTTTCGTTCCTCATAGAGAAAGCTATATTTTCGCAACCAAAAAAAATCGACACTTTAAAGTCAGAGTATTTAAGGCACTTCCATAAGGATTTGGTCCAAAAAACAGGTCGATTTCCAAAAATTTTTTAACGCGCGTATTAAAAGGACAAAGTCTGGTTTTTATACGCAGTTAGTAGAAGGTGTTATGAAGTTTCAGTTTTTAAAAATAAAAAATATCAATCAACGACGGACATCGTATCTCAAAATCTATTCGCCGACTGAGTTCAAATTTTGAAAGATCCTTGATTATAAAATTTTATATTCAGTGACCGGATGATAAAAAAGTGCATTGTTAATAACAAACGATTAACGTTGCTTTTTCGTCAAACAAAAAAATACTTTAATTGTGATTAAGGAAATGAATGATATGAACATTTTTTAAATTCATGGAATTTGTACATGGCTTCATCATTTATTACAATTTTACGCATAGCTTTCTCTATGAGGAAACCGAGAACGATCGACGAACTTGTCATAGGGAAAGCAATGCGCCAAATTGTAATAAATGTGGAAGCCATGTGCAAATTGCTTTGAATATTACGTGTGCAACTTACTCACCGTTTTTAAGTTTCTTTTCTTTCTATCGACATCTTCTGACGTTCCAGTTCCGGTATCATAACCGTTTCACCGGACGCGAGACTCGACCTCGAGGCCGGAGGCGACAAATACGAGGTCATAGTTTACGCCGTGGATTCTGGAACTCCCGTGAGGGAAACTGCCACGACAACTGTGACCGTTAACGTTTTGGATGTTAACAACAAACCACCAGTCTTCAAGAAGCCGACGTACTTGATCTACGTCTCTGAGAGAGCTGCCATCGGTACAGAAAAAAATTAACATTCCAAGATATTTCTAGAGTCGTGAATTCGTTGTCTTATTTTTTTGTGTATTTCGTTGTAGGCGAATCCGTCCTGAAGGTTTCAGCGACTGATCCAGATTCGGATTCGACGATCGAGTACTCTATAATCGAGCCAATAAAAGCTGTCGACAAGACCGGAGTCGCTTTGAAGAGCACGACGCCGTACGACTACAAGACAGCCTTCAGGATAAATTCAACCTCAGGTTCGATCCTGGTGAACCGAGTCCTCGATTATCAGGTCGCGGCTGTCGTGATTCTCACCGTTCAGGCTAAAGATCTGAACGCTGTGGTCGATAAGGAGAAACAAGTGGCCGAGGTCGAGGTCACCATCTACATTCAGGCTTACAGCGACGATAATCCAACTTTTACGAATCCCGGCTGGTCGGTTAACAATCCGACGATTCGTGTGACTGTGCCAGAGGAACAACCGTTAGGAACGACGCTCTTGATGCTCTCCGCCAGAGAACCGATGACCGGCTGGCCTGTACAAAGATTCGAGCTCGTTCGCGAGGAAGACGACGAGGGATACGTAAACGTTGGAGTTCAGAGCGGTAACGTCGTGCTGAGCAAAATACTGGACTACGAGACTTTGAACCAAAAAGTAACAATCGTCGATCTACTTCGATAATTTTTATTGTATACTTTCCTGTACTTTAATGGTATTTTTTCAACAGTTCATACGCTTCAAAGTTCGAGCTCTGGCCCGAGACTACGATATAACGCGAAAGATGTCCGAAGCAACGGTGATCGTCGAGGTCCAGGATGCGAACGATAACAGTCCCATATTCAATCATCCGGATTACAAGATATCGGTTCTTGAATCTTCGAAGCCCGAGAAGATAGTTCTGAATGTGAGAGCCACGGACATGGACAGTTCGAACACCGAGCAGGAAGTCAAGAGAGGCTACGGTGAGGTCAGATACGCTCTGACCGGTGAGAACTCGAATCTCTTCGAGATCGACCCCATAAGTGGGAACATCAAGATCGCCAGTAACACAACGCTGGACAGGGAGAGACAGTCTGTCCTGAGATTTTACGTTGTTGCATCCGACATGCCCCAGGGCGGAGCTGAACAGAAAACTAGCCGAGCTCTCGTTACCGTCGATGTTCTCGACGTCAACGACAACGCCCCGAGCTTTCCACAGGATTCTTACACAGCCGTTATCCCGGAAAATGCTCCGAAGGGTGTGAGCGTTGTCAACATCACCGCCAGCGACCTGGACGAGGGAAAGGGAGGAATGGTGCATTTTGAGATCATTGACGAAGGCGAAGCCAACGGTACGTAACTCGTAGATCGGACGAGCTTATCATCTATTGAATTATCCCAGATAGCCAATCGTTTCTTAGGCAAACAAATACAATTGCTTGGCACCAAGCTTTCTTGCTTTCTTTCCATAAATATGCCTGCATCGCATGGAATCTATGGTGTCAGAAAATTGTCAACAAATTGCCAGTAATATTGCAATGATTATTGCCAGCACGAGATTCCAGTATATTAGTGTCAAAAATAAAACAAGGGTTGCTATCAGCGGATTTCTTATCTTAACTAGAGAATGGTTTATAAGGCTTTACGCCCGATGGTTTTTGCACTACAGTATGTCGAATTAAGTCATTTTCACTGTTAAATGCTACGCTCTTGAATTTTGCGAGAATCGGTGAAGGCATTTAAATTTTATACAAAATCGATTCTTTTAAAATCTCACCCAAAATAACCATTACTCAAGCAAATAAATCTTGAGGTACTTTCAGTTGAAATTTTGTACAGATACTTGACTGAGTGAAGAGACAATACACAGTACAAAAATGTCGTACTTTTTACAAAATTATTATCGTAAAAATATTTTTACGAAATTTCGCATTCCGATTTCACGAAATTATTTTTTACTGTGGACAGTTCGATTTGATTATGGCATTTCCCATAGGGAACCAGATCATGGATTTTTTTTAGTGGTTCTAATTAACTTTCCAATATTTGCGCTTAATTTCGAGATGGTGTAAATCATTCAAGATTTCTAGACGATCATGGACAAGATCAGGAAACAATTTACGAAAACATACACCTGTACACACTTATCTCATCGGTTGTAATGGTAATGAGATGCAAAGCACCAGCAAGCATCGTTGACAACTTGATGGCAATATGCTCTTAAGAATTGTTGGCATTGTATATTGGCAAAAATATAGACAAACACGGACGCACAGTACACAATTTTGTCACAATCCTATTCTTTTAAAAATAATTTTTTAATAATTAATTTTTTTTTTGTGTTTTCAGGACTCTTCGAAATCGATCACGAGACCGGCGAGATATCGTCAGCAAAGAAACTCACAGGAAAAGGCAGAACAGAGCCATACAACATGAGAGTCCGAGCTCAGGACTCCGGAACTCCGATACTGTACAGCGACGTCTCACTGACCCTCTACATCGGCGACGTAGTGAGTAACGACGGTGTGCCACTGTTCATCAGACCCACGCTCGAGGAAATCGCAACGATATCCGAAAATTCTACAATCGGTAGCCCTGTTTTTCAAGTCGTCGCTTCCGATCCGGACGATCCTAATTTGCCGAACGGCAGAATAACTTTCAAATTTCTCGAGGACGGTAATTTCGGCAACGACGCCAGTTCGTTCAGAATAAACGGCGAGACGGGTTTGATAACAACGAAGAAATTGCTCGATCGAGAGACCAAAGACAGTTACACTCTAATCCTCGTGGCTCAGGATCTCGGCGATCCGCCGCAGCAGGCGACGCGCGTGCTTCAGGTCGTCGTCAACGACATCGACGATCACAAGCCGCACTTCAAGCGAAACTTGGACAGTCCACCGATCGAACTGAACGTCCTCGAGGAAGTTGCTGTCGGCACTAGAGTCGGTATCGTCGAGGCCATCGACGAGGACATAGGCGAGAACGGAATGATCGATTACGCGATAATTTACGGCAACGAAGGGGGTTTGTTCGGCGTCGAGCGTCTAGATAATAATTCGGCGATAATAAAAACCGCCGGTCAGCTGGACAGGGAAGCTATCGCCCGTCACTTGATCACCGTCAAGTGTTTCAAGTATCCCGTCGCTAAGTCCGAAGTCGTGCCGAAACCCTACAATCGTCAGGATCCCTCGGAGCGACAAGTTTTGATAAAAATCACGGACATCGACGACAACAAGCCAAAGTTTCGAAAGAACAACATCACCCTCGGCGTTAGACTAAACGTGCCCATAGACACGAGTCTCATCACCCTCGAGGCCTACGACGAGGACGCGGATGCGCTACCGATTAATTATATAATGGGAAAGGTGTCCTTTACCTCGCTGGCCGAGCCCTCGATGTCGAAGAGAGACATTCCCTCGTACCTTTCGCTGAACTCCCAGACCGGAGAGTTGAGAACGACGGGCTCGATGGCCGGATACTCGGATGGATTTATGGAGATACCGATAACGGCGAACAATTCTCGGACACCCGGAAGAGAGACCAACGTGACATTGAGAATATTTCTGCTCCGCGACCGCGACATGCTGAAATTCGTGTTCTCCAAGCCGCCCGTCGAGGTTCGAAAGAGTCTCGAGGACTTCGAGAAAGCCGTTCAACAGGCTCTGTCCCTGCCGATATCCGTTAACGTCTACGACACGCAGTTCTACTCGAAGGACGACAATTCTCTGGACTTCTCGTCGACGAGCTCCTGCTTCCAGATGGTCGGCAGGGAGGCCTACGACCTCGAAGAAATGAAGGCGCTGCTCAGGGATCCGAAGAACGACGAGCTGAAGAGAGTCTACGACAGATTTCACGTCGAAAAGGTGCAACATTGCGCCGCCCTCGTCGCTCGGGCCGATGCGTCCATGACACAGATGTGGGTCCTGGCTATCGCCGCCCTCGTTGGCGTTGCCGCCGTCATCTCGAGCTGCTCGCTATGCTGCATGCACTCCAAGTAATAAATTGTTCAATATTACTTTTTATCGTGTATGGTAAAAAAAGGTGTGTGCATTTTTAACCCTTTATAAGTTACACTTTTAGCCCACACTTAGGCGTTATGGTAACAACGTCTGGCGTTTCAGGCGGTGCGACTTTTAAGAAGGGAGTCTCTCTGCGCGCTGACTTCGCATAAGTTCGACAACAATAAGAGAAAATTGCAAGTACTTCTTGATGGTGTAAAAATCTGAAAAAAATCATGTAT
>JAPYZD010001555.1:0-20142 GCA_030522725.1 Ichneumoninae sp. B BG-2022a
TAAGCGGTCACCCATCCAAGTACTGACCGCGAACGAATCAGCTTGACTTGGGGAACCACCAGAGCCGTGCGCCAACCGCGCATCCACCGCTGTCGGTGATTTATAAGTTAATAATTAATAATTATTTGAAGATCACTTATTTATCTATTCAATAATCGTAGATTTTAAAAATTTTGATTGAAGTTTCATAGATCGGCAGGGAATAAAAAAAAAAATTAACCGGAAATTACATGCCGGTCAAGGGCGCTCTTCAACCATCTCAACTATTTCCTGTTCGGCGTTCCTCATTGCACTTGCTTCGCTAAGGGCCGATTCGGCGTTTTACCTAAACTGGATTTTCACATAGCTCAATATTGATTCACTTTTATTTACGTGTCAACTTGTATCTTGTCTCGTTTGGCTGACATTAATCTTGTCATGGGGGGTGTGTCGGTGCTGAGCTCGTTGCCACTCGTTATCCCGCGTCCGTAACGCGGTCGTCGCGTTTAGTTGCCATGAAATTTTAATTACACATTCAAATTTATGTTACTCGTGTTTCGCAACGTTGCCGCGGGTTCCTGTTTTTAGAATGGAAAGTTGTTATGAATTATTTCGACGAACGTAAACATACGTGGCTCGCGTCGGCGCTGCGACCGTTAGAAATCGAAAGTTGTTCTTCCTTCCGATACTTTCTTTCTCAACCCTTAACCGGACAGGTCGGAGCCGATTACGAGTCTCGTCATTCGCTCGCGCGGCTCGTCGTTCGCGATTGCACAATATCGTCGATCGGATCTCGTAACGCACAATGGCAAAAGAAATCGTCGATCAAATTGGGCGGTTACGTTCGGTTAACAGGTCAGGGACGCGACTTTCGTTCGTCCGATCGCGACTGCGTTTCTTCGGTACAATTCAGCCGAGACGTCGCAGAAAGGATCGCCGATCGAACAACTTTTTGTGACCGTCAATTTTTCAATGCGACCAACTGCACCGCAGTCCTGAGGCCTAGTTTCTTCTCTTAGAAATCAATGGCGGAGAAATCCGACGCAGCAAACACTTGCAAATGACTCGCGAAAGCGTGCTTAATGGAACAATCGTGATAACGACCGATCCCTCGACGTTCGCCACAGATCGCATGAGTCTTGTGTTATTGCTGGACGGAACAAGTTCATCTTCACGCGTCCACGCACTGTTTAACATTTCTTCAAAACTTACTCACAAATTTGTGAATTTCTTTTCCATGAAACCGACACATGTTAAATTTAACGCACAAAAAAAGAAGGTGTTATTAATTGATCGGAGCGGTGCATTAATTTCTAATTACACTCGTGTATTAAGTTTAATCTATCCGTTTATGCACATCTTTGTATACTGTATGTTAATTTTTACAAACATTGTACTAGCACACGTTAGAAATAATGCACGATAGATTATCGCACTTTCGCATACCCAACAATTTTCACTCGTTTTTATAGAATACTCGAGAGCTCGTAAAGAAAAAAAAATCGCACGATCGCGTAGGCTCCATTCAACGGATAGAAACATTATCGCTGTTTCGTAGTATTCACAGTGATTTCAGTACATTTTTTTTCTCTCGCACATCGACGCAATTCGTGTGTACGTGAAGTGCGGTTTTATTGTTGGGTGTTAATTATCTTTAATAAGTCGAACACTTTCAAAATAAAACCGTGTCTCCGCTATGCACGAAGCTGAGCCATTACTTCGACGGTAAACTCCCAACGGCTCAAATTAGAGTCGAAAGATTTTTTTTTTTAATCATGCGAGAATAGAAAATATTTCGCAGGTTACAGGACATTCTCGATAATCAACGGGGCGTGAAGAACGCGCCGCGTACTTATGCGCTATTGCGTAAACTTGGTCGGGTAGAATCGCGACCTCGACGATGGTTTATATTTATAGTGTCTTAAGGTGATCGGATATTCCAGAGTCAGTATGTTTCATGCGGTATATTACGTTTATAGTGCTAACGCCTCGGATGATTAATCCGAGCTTCCTCAAGGCTCGGATTTAAAAGAAATTTATATTCATGTAAAAAATATATATATTTATATGTATTTTTTTTTACACACACATATATAAAGCGTGCGATAGTTTCCGAGGGCATCGGCGTCACCGGAGAAGAAATCATCGCACGTATATTAGCACGTAATGTAGAAACATATAGTAGAGCCAACAGTTTCTAGGCTAATCCCAGGAAAATAAGTCGTCGTTAAATTACTGTCTGTGTTACTACAACGCTCGCTCTCCTGATATATTGCTTGCTATCTGCACTCAACGTGTAATCCTGCGTAGCCGCGGTTCACGTGTGGGTTCCCGTTGTGCTGTGCCGGTCGTACTGTGTTGTTGTTGTTGTGGATTCTTGAGTCATGTCCTGGAACACTGTGGGAAAACTGCAACGAGGCCCGTGCTCACTTTCCTCTTTCATTTTTTTCTTTTATTTCTTTTTTTTATTTTTTCTTCGATAATTACTCGATGATATCTCGGTTCCTGTACCTTCCACTTACGCGTGTACCACTCCGTTTTTAATGGGCGTTGGCTTGCGGTTGGATCGTGTGTGACACGCGGCGGGGTCGATGTACCGGTCGTTGACGCATTAAACGAACAACTCGACTTGACATCGTGACAACTTGTAAATGGTCCCTAACAATCCTCCCTGAGTTAAAAGGAAAACAAACGAAAAAAGTCAAGCTATCTTACAAAAATATATATATATGTATATATATATACAATAGGAGGCAATTGAAGTGGAACAAGGTTTTCTTCGCCGATTTTGGCAAAAGTTGGACCGAGTTCGAAAAACCAAAAAAGTACATTCGAGTAAACTGTAATGAACTTTTCTCACCGACGCTGATATTTACGGTCAAAGGAAAGTCTCACCGGAAGCTGAGATAACGTTCACTTCCGATGCGACTTTCCTTTCGACCCTCCCTGCCGGGGCGCGTGAAAAAAATTTGATAACAGTTTTTCTTACCGACCTGGTCCGAGTCAGGTGAGGAGGAAAGTGCGCATAATCTTAATGAGCAGTCGTTGACCAAGCCGAATGTTGAGACACGCTGATATCTCCACAATGAAATACAATACCCATTACGCCGACGTGACAACCATACTACGCGCGTGGACAACCGTGACGTACCGGAGAGCTGCCGCGCGTTGTCAACCGGTGAAGTAACAATGGAAATGCCGATGGCACAAGGGCACTTCGAGTTGCCCTCCGCGCTTTGCATCCCAATAAGATTTCAACGCCCATTATAGCTCTGACAGTTCACTCTCACCGTTACTTTGTAATAACTAATCATGGCTACCTTAAACAATGTTTTTCAATTTCGATCATCGTCGTCGTTATACAGTCGAGCTGCCTACTTACAATATTATATACACAACTTTATTTTTATTTTTATTTTTATCAATCTTATATCTACTACTTGTATCATTCTATACGCATGTTGTTTCTGCACGGTACTCTTAGGGGACTTCGAATCCATAGTACGGAATAAACACCATTTTCACTCTCTCTCTCTCTCTCTTTCTCTTGAACACCCCCGGTGTTGTCCGCGTCGTTTTTACGCGTGCTTGCCCCTTCATCATGATTTTTCTTCTTTTTCGCAACGTGCCCATTGACTCTCCGTTGTCCGAGCTGCAGCTTCGCAGAATCAGTCGGTGTTTCGACACAAGATCCCGATAGGCGAATCAATAGAGAACGAACCGATCGACATGGAGCGACGGTATAGATTGAAAATGTGCATTCATTAATTTCTTAATTGGTATCGCTATTGTAACGTGTATTACCAATCGGTCATGCTTAGTGCGCTTATGCACGCGCATGCGCTCTCGGAGAGCGCCGCCGGCTATGAAATGTCGCGGAAGTTGCGACTCCTTTACGTACGTATAGTTATATACGTAAATTATCATGATTAACTGAAATGTCATCGCGCATCCTCCTCTCGGGGGCTGCTGCGAGGTTCACGCGGAGCTCGGCCACGCTGTTGCTCTTGCCTCCTTGCAATAATACACTGTAGCGTAACAGAACGAGTTCCCCAAGCTTAGAACACATATCCGACCCGCGCGGGTTACTCGTCGCCTCAGTCTCTCAGCGTAGTTTATTCACCTCTTTTTATCACTTTCCGCTACGGAAATCATGTGCACGAAAACATATTCGATATGTAAGAAATTAGATTTTTTAAATTTATGATTGAGACATTAAATGCATAAATTCATATATACGTCAAAATATAAACAAATACAAAACACTAACAAATACAAAATATTACATATTTGGAAATGAACATATTAATAATAATACCAATAATAAACAATAGACATATATTTTTTTATATATCCCAAATATACGTTTTTTCATGTGGATTCGTTCATGTTAATTTTTCATGTGGCATCCGTCAAAAGTTGTTCGATATTGTTTGTGAAACTCAAATGGTTTGTTCGAAAAGTCCGGTGATCAACATCGAGTCGCCGGAAGAAAGAGTTTCCGCAAGTCATTCTCATGAGCAGTCAAACGATGTTTTAAACCTTAATATATGCTTAAAACATAAGATTGGAACATGTATCTGCCCTCGAGGATTCTTCGTCATCTCGCGTCACTCAGCATAGTTTATTCACCTCTTTCTATCACTTTTGATCACGGAAATCATATGCATGCGAGAAAACAGTGTTTGTATATGAAATTCGACTTATAAAAAAATTCATAATTAATACATTAAATACATAAATTCGTACATACGAAATACAACATTTTTGAAAAAAATATATATTAGTAATAATACTGTAACGAACATAGGATGAGGATTGACTGAGACACACGATATTACATAGATGACCGAAATAGCTCGTCATGACAAATGACAAACGTACAGATCATCAATTGACTAGATGACAAGAGTCTTGATCGGACTTTCAGAGATAACAGACGTTTGACACTTCGTTCTCGAGATATTTTGCTGCGATTGTACTTAATAATATCCGGTCCAAAACCAAATAAGCGCGTTATTCATTCGCTCGGTCGTTACAAATAATAAACAATAAATATATATTTTTTTAAATAACCCACATAGGGGAAACGTGGTGAATATGGCCCACCTCGATTAAGACGTAAATCAATGATATATGGACCGATCTATATGAATGATGATATGGACCGGGCCATATTTCCCACTTTTACCCTATATGTTTTCCATGTGCGTTCGTTGATGTTAATTTTTCGTGCAGCATCGTCAAACACAAACAGTCGTAAAATAATATCGATAACTTGATTTTCTTGAAGTCCGTACGTTTTGAGGCGATTTGTGAAACTCGAATGGTTTGTTCGAAAAGACCGATGGGCAAAATCGAGTCGCCGGAAGAAAGCCATTCCGCGAGCCATTGTCATCGAGAGTCAAAGGACGTTTTAAACCTTAAACTTTCAACGGTACACGCACATGTGCCGGCGCGTTTTCACGTTGAGAAAAATTTCTATTCTTCCCATGCGGCACACACGTCGATATACGTCGATAGAGAAATCCTAACTCCCGCACGTCAGTATCGTTCGCTAAATAGCTCACACGCGCATTGGTACCGAGATACTCTCCGAGCGGCGGAACGCTATGCTTGGGGCACTCCAGGCACGCGCTGAAAAATTTAAGCGAATGTGATTTCACTTTCATTTTTCCGGCCTTGGAATCACGGAAATCGCGAATGCCCTGAGAAGTTCTTGCAATTCTCGAGGCGGTGCAAAATGTTTTTATGCGAGGAAATATTTTTTGTTTTTTTAATTCATTTACGAGCCTTTCCAAATTGAATCGACGAGCAATGGCCTTTCGCAGGCTCGACAGAGCTGAGTTTTTGCACTCAACTAAACTAAAGCCTTTCGATAAACTTTAAGAAGAAAATTTCCTCACTTATATCGCATAAAATCAAAACACGTTGTTGTGCAACCGAAAACATCCCGATAGTTTATTATTCATTAGCGGAGAGCGTGCACCGGGTCAAAATGGACTGTATATGTTCACAAATTTTTAGCAAGACATGAAAGGATAACTGCAAACGTTGGTGACACGCGTTCGTTTTGCTCCACTCTCTCGCGCACACAGTAAAAAAGTTTGTACGTTTTACAACAGCTTATTGTCCACAAACGTCCCCAATTTTTAATTTTTTAATATTCTAGTTTTACAAACAAAAGCACAAGCTAAAATTGTCAATGACATAGAAAATAAAAGGACAGGTTCATATCTTCAAATAAGTGACAAACGAGTTTGTCACTTATTTAACAAAATTATTTTTACGAAATTTCGTATTCCTGTTTTACAAAATTATTTTTTACTGTGTGTATACCTTGGAACTGTCATCGGATACGCTGCTCGACTGATTAATTTAACGAGAGGCTCGTGCGCCGAGACAAGACTTTTTTGATTATCGATCGCGCGCTTCGATAGCGAATCGAATCTAAGCGTGTTTTCTGGTCACGATTCTTCCTTTCGCTGTAAAGAAAACAGAACCAAAACAGCAAAGTCTTCAGGTGGAACTCGAGCAGATAAAAGGCGTGGTGGCCGCGGAGAGTTCTCTGTGCCAGAGGGACTCGCTCGTTCACCCGTGCCGAATGTGTTTCGCTCGTTTGCCACTGCTCCTGCTGCGTTGTGCCACGGATAGGGTCGTTCGCTCTTTCCGTTGCCTCTCACCGTTTGTGACTGGCACGGCTGCAACACTGATTATAGAGCGCGGCTTGAACCTCACGATTTTCCCGGCTCGTAGAGTCATTAGCTCATACGGCAACTCCTAGCGAACAAGACGAGTAAGTCCGAACTCGAGAATACGTAACAGAACGAACTGCAGGGGAGATTGGGGCAAAACGGAGCCACAATTTTCAGATGATTTTTTTTGTTTCGTCACGTTCTGGGAAAAATTGGTAAAAATGGTCCGTTTTCTCCTCGCGCACCGTTTCGTCCTGCCCACTCTACACTGAGAGAAGAATCTCGGAAAAACTACTAAGTCATATGTAAATTTCGCCCAGGCAACATGGTATACCAGCGCCGCCACTAGCGACATGTAAAATTTTCGCCGACGCCATGACAGTTTTTATCCAATCCATATGGTAATTTTTTCCAGAAGACGGTTTGGCAAAATGTTGCGTATCTGGCTAAGAATTTCATGGATTTCGTGCATATAACTAAGCGCTTTTTGTAGATAAAACAAAGAATTTCGTCAATCAAATTTTCTTATGTTTCTATACATAAAAAAATTGATCCACATAATATGCCGGTGTAGCCTACAAAGCTTCCCTGAGAAAAAAAATCAATTGAGCCAACAAAGTGAGCGCTTACGGGTCGTGAAATAAATGTTTGGTTGATCGAACGAAATAATCGTCGTAGTAAGTAAATAAACATTTGATTCGACGGGCTGTTAGTTCGATCAACCAAACATTTGTATTCAATTGATTTTTTTTTGTCTGTGTAAAACAAACGGTCCGCGATCGCGAGGCCACCGATTCCTATATTCTCCAGTACGAAAAACTTGTTCTGGCAAAAATTACGGGATATTCGGGTAATATCTGTAATCTCAAATATTATCAAATTTTCTAGCAGAATGTGTTAATCCGAATGTTTGTCAGAATGTCGTTATAGTTTCCATATACCTAAAAATTTGGTCTGTATTTACCAGATTTATGGTAATTTAGATCCTCCTCCCACACTGATAAAAAAAATAGGATTGAATCAACTAAGATTCGGGCAGGGACGTTCCACTGAATATTTTGTTGGTGCAGCTAAAAAATTGGGTAATTCAACAATTTATTGGGTGATTTCATCGTAATATTTCAGAGTCATTAAAATATTTTTTTCGACCAACTAAATATTTATTTGAACGTCCCTGCCCAAATCTTAATTGATTCAACTATACTTTTTTATCCGTGCAGTGTACAATCATTGTCCATTCGAGACACTGGCCCATACTCTTAATTCTTTCCGTCCAAAGAGTGTTACTGTCCATCCTCCGCAGCCCGGCCAACGACTATGCAGCGGTAACTGCACGAAGAAGCCCTGCACGAGCGCGATATGCATACATAAATCCAACTCTCGTTTCTCGAACGAAGCAGCTCCGAAATCTCCGAGCTTTTAATTCATTTCGAGTCTTTCCAACGACGAAGACAATTAGTACCGACTTTTACCGCACACACGGTACGCATTTGGGCTCGGAATGCCCGATGAATCTCCGGCACGCTCGCCGGTTCACACTCTCACTCGAACGACTTCATTTGCACCTTTGTGCGACCCGCGTACTCGACATTTTTTTTCTTCTCAATGACCTTGGGAATGCGATCTCTCATTCCCACGTACAATATACGATCCACGATTCCTAACACGGCGAGGTGATAATGAATGCTCCAGTCGAGCTACTCCAATTCCGGAAGTTTCACTGCCGAGAGGTTTCTCCGCTGAAATATCGTTCGAGTGTCATACGATCTACGCCGTGTAACCATGTACAAGACGAAGCCGAATTATAGCGATATCAGATTTCATATATAGATCGATAGATCTCTCCGTCTGCCTCGAGAGGGAGAGGAAGCGGGAGCTCACGATCCATAAATCACCGATGACTATCTATAACTTCTTGTGTATTTCTGCGCCGTCGTAACCAGCGGTTCCCGGTAGACCTCGGAATCGTACGGCCTACCGAAGAATGATCGAATGAATCATTTATCTCGCGAACGGAGAACGGGACCGGCTCGTTCGAGATTGTTCCCGCTGGATCGAAGAGTGGAGGGCGTGGTTCTCGATCCTAAAGCGTTTAACGTACATACATTTGTATGGATAAAGACGCGGATAAATCGGGTCCACTCGGTCCGTTTGAGCGCATGTCGAGAGGCCCCCGGTAGATCATTGAAAAACATTCTATACCCTGTTCGAAAGTTTCGACGCGACTCGTCAAGGACGCTCAAACTGGAAATTACTTGGCCACAGGGCCCTCGCCGTGTGGGTTTTCTCACGCGCGTTCTTGCAAACGTCTCCGATCAGCACGTGCATATTAGGGGCGGTTACATATGTTTTATATATTAAAAATATTTTTAATTATATTTAATTATATTTTACATATAAAAATATATTTTTCAATAATGTTTATATATAATTTATATATAAAAAATATATTTACGCATACATTTTTTTGGGGGACCTGATCGAGTATGTGGAGGTTCACATTCGGGAGTAAGTTTGCGATGGCCGAGCTCCTCCGGTACTTTAGGCTACTGGGTAAAAGTGACAGTGCTTCGTCCGCGAGTCGAGCAGCGCGAGTTTCCTGCACTTCGTCTCGCAGACTCTCGAAGCGGCGTGCTCGGTCGCGACTCGGGTTCTTCGTGTTCTCCACATGCCGGTCTGCGAGGCGTGGTGAGCATTTGCTCGAGTGACGAGAGCGGTTCAAGGAGAGCCGGCATCGGGCGAACGAGCGAGGAAGAGAAAGAACCGAGCGCGGAGTTACGACCATGTGAATCTGAATCTCACGGTTGGCAGCAAGCTCCGATGCCGTTGTTGCCGTTATACACACGGATTGTACAGCAGTCGGTCTATACGTTATTGGTACTACGCCGCCTCGCCCGGATTTGGGTCGACCGCGTTGTCACAATTACGCAAGCGAAATAACGTTGCGCCTAACGCCCTGGGGGTTCCCACCGTATACGGATTACCGGAAGTACAGTCGATTTTCAGGGCTGTTCGGCACATTCGCTTGTTGTTTTCGTGTATCGACCATGACATGCTAAATCTAACGGGGAGTTCGAATTATAACATTTCATGTTCGAAACTCAATAGGATATTAAACGCAACGTTGGATAGATTTTTTTTTACTTTTTGTTCGATGCATTATCGTATCTCTTCATTAAGGAAGTTGGAGCGCTTAAGGTATCACTAGCGGACAGCTTGACCCCACTTGAGTTCAGAGAGAATTGAGAGAGAATGGCGAACACTTCTCGATGGGATAAAAATCTGAAAAAAATCAAGCATGTGGA
The DNA here is from genome assembly GCA_030522725.1 of Ichneumoninae sp. B BG-2022a. Classification (NCBI taxonomy): domain Eukaryota; kingdom Metazoa; phylum Arthropoda; class Insecta; order Hymenoptera; family Ichneumonidae; species Ichneumoninae sp. B BG-2022a. Next base: position 9,980 of record JAPYZD010001555.1, read on the forward strand.
AGGTGCGGAAAAGATTGATTTTGCATAATAATAATTCCAAAAGTTATTAACAAATGAATAAAAATAAAATTGTTCAACAAATCTCTTGGTCACTTAATTTTTTTTTTTCATATTCAAACAATTTGTCAATCTTTTTGAATACGTATGATTTTTTTCAGAGTTTTGTGGAATTATTTTTAATTACGTTTTTTTATTAACTAAAAACTTTTTTCGTTTTCATTATAAAAAAAAGTTTGGTCGACGGGTGATTTGTCGGGAAATTATTTTTTCTTTAATTTGTTAATATCATTTTGAAATTATTGTTATGCCAAATCAATCTTTTGAGTACCTTCCATATAGTTGATTTATTTCAGATTTTTATCTCATCGAGAAGTGTTCGCAATTCCTTTCTCAATTCTCTCTGAACTCACATGGGCTCCTGCTGTCCGCAAGTATTACCTTAACACTATTCAAACGGGTTCTACATTTTTAAGTGTTTATACAAACTTTTACGTATCTATTGATTGCAGTGGATGGTCATTTACATTACAGCGGATGTCCTTAACCTAGAAAAGCATTGATTGCAATGGATTTGCAAAAAGATTAACTGGTTTGTTAACTATCGAAAAGGTACACATTCGTTAAGTTTTGCAAAGAATAATCCGTAATTTTTGCTTGTTTTTTTATGTATCACGGGCTCATTCTCTTCCTTGAAAGATTATTATTATTATTGGTTGATATAGAGTACGTTGACAAATTTATAGTATCAGCATTGTAGCTATATCGATGCGTTAAGAATTCACTATCTAGATATTCGATAGCATCTTCAGTTTGAAAAATTACAGCCTAGTCTGTTTGTCCATCGACGGAACTCCTGTACAAACAAACAGCTGTGATTGAAAAAAAAAAATCGAACATGAGAATTTATCCTCCGGAGATGTATGGGGAGATGCCGCGGTAGATATTTCATCGAAAGAGCCGATATACCATTCGTGTCAACACACCGCGGTCTATAAAGCAATACCTTTTCCTTTCCTTGTACTCTCGACACGCAAGATTCTTTCGTGGTGAAAACACACGAGGTAATCTGGACGGCTCACGAAGGCGGGACAGAACTTGTGTTGTCACAATGCGGCAGTAGAAATTATCTCGTCGCAGGTTTCTCTCTCGGTCTCTCTCTCTCTCTCTCTCTCTCTCTGCCAGTGAAAAGGCCGTTAGATCGCTCTCATCATTGATCGAACGAGATCGCTGTGTTGGGCGAGCACAGAGAGCCCGGGCTCCGCTGCCTTTGCACACGTGAGACGAGAATGGCCCACTGAGACTACAGTAATGTAAAAGGCGTGCTCGAGATAACAAGTTCGTGACGTAACGTTGCTGCCGCAGGAACAGCGATCCTTCTGGAGAGCCGTGCGGTACGTCAACACGTCTGTACCGGCGGTGCAAAAGCCGTGTGATCGCAATAAAATGAATATATATATATGTCTCTGGGGGTAAAAAAATAACTCAGACCATAAAAAACCTGTCCGTCACCGTTTGTTCCTGTCTACGTGTACGAACCACTTGATTTTTATCATTGTCATTATTACATGTACACTTTTTCTTCCATCAGGTAATCCCGGCGTGCCTGTTGGCCCTGACGTCTGCGAGACGAGTGCAGATTCGTCCGCGCGTTACAGAGCCCCAGGTTTATTACGAGGACGAGGACACTCAAGCGGCCGAGGAGGAATATTCCGCTGAGCCGATTTATCAGCCTCGCACGCGGGCTCTTCACTCGCCCCGTTCCAAGGACACCCTCCAATCGTCGAAGGCACCGCCCGTCCAGACGATTCGCAATTACAACAAGGTCAACGACGACGGTTCCTTCACGTTCGGCTACGAGGCCGCCGACGGTTCCTTCAAGGAGGAGACACGCGGCACCGACTGCGTTGTACGCGGAAAGTACGGTTACGTCGATCCCGACGGCAACAAGAGAGAGTTCACTTACGTATCGGGAAATCCGTGCGATCCGAATGCCCCGAGGGAGGACGACGACGAGTTACCGCAGAAGCAGGAGGCCGACGATGTGTCGGGACCGGCTAATTATCCATCGATTCGTCCGGTAGCGAGACCGCGCCCCAACTACCGCCCGACGACTACCGCCCGACCACCGACGACCCTCTTCCAGACCGAGTACCAACTGGACGACGACGCCAGCCAGGAACTCGAGGAAGACATACCGAAGCCCCAGCTGGCACCGGCCGCATTCCGCAGACCCCAGCAGAATTATCTTCAGGTCCAATCGGTCCAGGCAGCTTCGGTCTATCCCTCATCGCCGGAACCGACGTCATCCCTGTACAGGCTCTCCACCCCGGCACCCCGCTACCAAACCCTGACGACCCCGGCACCCGTGCAAAGACCCAGACCGACGATCCCGTCCTACCAAGCCGTCGAGACTAGCACCCGTTCGATCGCTCGCGAGAGGCCACAATCGGTCGCTATAACCCCGCGACCCCACGCAGCCCAGGTCGCCGCTCAGTACGTCTCGCCGAGCAGCACCGAGAGACCCGGTGTCGTGTACGCAAACCGTGGACAACAACCGAGCGGTCTCTCGGCCTATCGCGCCAGCACCACCGCCAGCACGCCCCCCAGTCATCTAAATTTTGCCGCCGAACTCGAGCGTTACGTCAACACAGTCGGCGTGACCCCTTCGTCCCCCCGCCCTTCGTCGACGCCAAACTCGATACCCTCCAGCAGAGTCAAAGGCGAGCCGATCTACCAGTCCGAGCTCGTCTATGATCCCACAACCGGTCAGTACAATACCCAACTTTATCAGAGCCTACCGCAGACGGTAGGTGACATTAGACTGAATCACAAACTCCAACCATTCGTAGCCCAGCAACAGTCCCCCATCGGTCGTCAACAACTGCCGTCCCAGCTCTCCCAGGCCCAGCAGTCAGCCCTGTACAGACAAGCGACGAGACAACCGCCCCAAGCCCAGGCCAGCCAGCACAGACCCCAGGAGGCGATCTATCGTCAACAACAGGCTGAGCAGTTTCAACAGTCCCAGCAACTTTACGCCCAGCAGCAGAGACGCCAGCAACAACCCGCGGCACCACCTCAGAGGTTCCAGCTACTCGAGTCCCAGAGGGATCCCCAGGCCTATTACTACGTTCAAGCGCCCTCCGGCAGGGGCGCCGGATCACCGCTTTCCGTAGGTCAGATAGATCAGTTCCTTCGCGGCAGTACCGGTAGCTTTTGATTCGTCCTTTCGTAGATTTAATCATATCGACGATATTGGTACGCAACTAGCCCCCTGTACAACCCCTCATTACATGACACCGACGACCGGATTTGCACGAACTCATTCCGGCATACCACGGAATCCTTTAGACGAGCCCGATCGAAGAATCTGTCGATCATTTTTTTCAAACAGCACTTAATGCTTCTCATTTCTTTCGGGCCTATTTAGCCAAATTCGGAAGAATGAAAAATGCATTATCTTTGCATCAAAAACTTCCCCAATATCGAAATTTTTTGAAAAATCAAGGGAAACTCGTTCGGCAGCAATCCAATACCGATCGACGGCTCCCGCAAGTCAATGATGGGAAGGTCGTCATTAAATGGACTCGCTGAATCATTGAGACTTCGAATCGAGACTTTGATGATTCAGCGAGTACGCAACGTACAGGGGTCGGATATCGCTAATCTTTGACATTAACTACTCTCAAACGTGCGGTGTTCCATTTTCGTAGGTTTTGTAACCGGCGAGATTTAGTCTCGAACAAGTCCATCGACGGCGACCTTCCCCCTACCCTGGGAGCAATTACCCGAAACCTGGATGTCTCAATGCTCTGCGCAGTGGTACCAGAAAACCAACCCCTGTAGAATGTTTCCGCGAAGAAAATCATACGTCTTAGAGAGCGATCCATCGAGCGGTTTGTTCCAAATAACGCGCGGCGTTCAAGAAGTTGAAAAACAGGTTTACGAGGAAACTGGTCGACCGAAATCCTTTCAACAGGTCTAGAAACACTCCTCATTCCATTCGCAAAAACTTAAGTGTGCATATCAGTCAACTGGAAACAGAAATACGACGTAGAAAGAAAATCCCAGTTCATCGGCGGACGCGCCCGTCTGGAATGATCCATCAGATCTTGAGAAGCCAATCCCTGGCACATCTTATCCTCCACATCGCACGTTGGATTCCCGAAGCCTACGCGAATTTGCACCCGAGGAAAGGAAGCTATGCGACGCGTCCGGCGCATACAAATGATCGGACCGTTGCACTTGAACAACGATCGTAGGCCGTTGGTCTTGGATGTGTGTCCGGCGGGATTGCCAATGAACTCAAGCCAGCGCTATGCAGATCGGCAGGACTTTTCCAGTGATCCATCGGTGCATTTCTCTTCGCCGATTTTCGAATTCACCTTTCGTAAGGAATGTATTATTTTTTTCCCTCCCAACACTCTCGTTCCCCACTCGAGCACGGATCAGTGGAGCAAACACGCCCGTTCCTCACGATCGTGGTTCGCCGTTGGGCGTGCGTGCTGAATGCCGCATAGCACGGAGCCAGAGAAAGAGAAGAGAGAAAGCACTTCTGACGCAAGAACGCCACTCGCGAGAAATGTGTATTAACATAACGATCTCAACGCTACGGGCATATTATCACGGTCTGACCTCACGCGTCGCGCCAAGAATTTCACGGAGCCGAGCGGGTTTTGAACGTCGTGACCTCCCCTTCGAGTAATTCACAGCGATTTACTTCCGCTTGCGAAAGTTCGCGGATTGCGTTGACCCCCCCTCGTCATGCGGGGCGGTTCCGGGCGGCATTGTAATTCCGATTCAATTATAGTTACGCGATCGGTTCGCCGACTTTACCCGCCGGCGTCGTCGAATTTCGGCGTCCTCCTCTCTTCCCCTCTCGCCGACGCTTCGACGATGTCCCGAATTATTTTCTCTCCGTGCTAACCGAACAATGAAAAGCCTCAAAGTCGGACGGGAAACGCCGCCGATCGCCGGCTCGCTTACGAAAGTCTCGCGCGGGCGCGCTCTTGAGAACTCGATCGGCGAGAGCGAGTTGCACAACTCGAGCAACACCGCTGAGGTCCCCCCCACAGTGGATGCAGCGGGTGCAGTGCACCTCTCCCGATGCTGGTGGGTGTGTACTCGCGAGGCATGCACGAGCCGCGGTATATCTCCTGAGAATGTACACTTTAATGACGAACGACTGGTCCACCGAGAAAACGAGCCAACCGGAATGAGCGAGAGGTAGAGGGATTATCACTGGAACGTGCGCCAAATAGTTACTTTCATTGGCAACGCGCGTGTTTCGCTGCACCGGTGGAATTCCATACATGTACACACTGCCCCGTCCGTCTTGTTCTGTGACGCGGCCAACTTTCCACGAGAACTATCCATGCGAACTTTTCTGAGCTCACCGGGACGCGAATATCGAATGCGTCAATCAAAAATGAGTCGGATTTAATTATTATTATTTTTTGTAACCCTTTGAGGCGCAGTGTATCGTTAACTGTTTCTATGAAGCTGCTCGATGAAACGTTACCAAAATTCTCGGCGAGTCGACATCGTTGCGTCAGAACTTTCAATTTTTTCAAATTTTTATTCTAACAACAGTATTAAATAACAGACTGTTAAAACGTTTGGTACAATTGATGCGCAAAATTATGATGATTTTATGCGGAAACCCGGTATATTAAATTTAATATCAAATTTAAGTGGAATTAATTGTTCGGTATATTGAATAGGCGCTATAAAAAGCTTGGTTCAATATATCGGGCATTAATTATTAATTTTATATCTGTCGGTTTATGCATAAAAACTGTATATAAATTTTCGGCCGGGTATTTTTTTTTCATGTGATCACGTTTCCAACCGTGAAAAAGTATTTCGTGCATGATACGCTGTTCTTCAGAGGCTTATATTTATTTGCAGCAGTCTCGATCACTGGAACGCGCAAGATCAATGGCTAAGATCGATTTCTCGTTAATATCCGATTGCCCAAACATTATCCGTAGACTATCGGCCCGGCTAATTATTTTGCACACTCCCTTTCATACACACAGATATATATATATATATGTATATATATATCAATATAATCGACGGATTGTGATCGCGTCGACGAATCTCTACCAAAACGTGGAAATACCGTCGGCTTTTTATTATCATTGTACATATTATTACTCATAAAATTTAATTGACTAGATTTTATTATACGATTTTTTGCTGTATCATTATCTACGCTTAGATGGTACGAATAAAGTGAAGAAGCAGCGATCAAGCGACGTTCTTCGTGGAATTTGTCGCGATTATTTTTGTACTTTTATTAAGTATTATACGATAATAAAGATATTGTGAAAAATTATATTTCTTCGTTGACCTTCGTGCGCATTTGTCCTGCATTACTGAATCCCATTGCTTTCGACATGCGACGAAATAAATTCTGTTTAGTTTTTTTTTTTATTTTCATTTTTTTCTGTTCGAATGATAAATTTATTTCTACAGAGAGCGTTTGCTGAGAACTACGAAAGGCACGTCGAGCGCCATCTATGTTGATCATCGCGACTTCTCCAGGAGAACGGCACCTGCTGGCCTCCCGCGATAAAGTCACTCGCCCGCGGGTGCTTTTCTCTAATAATCCTTCATTTCAGGCAAATGATGAAAAAAACCACTTCCTGCACGAGGGGCTGACGAAGATCGGCAATTTGCATGTTTGTCAAATTGCTCACACGACATCTGCCGGAGTGTCATTATACCGTGAGGCTGGTAATAATCAAGGAAAAAACGTTGTACTAAAAAAAAATTAAATAAAGAAATGTTCGATATATTTCGGCCAGTTTATAAACTTTAATTATATTGTCTTCGCTCAACTAATCCATGCGATTAGCGTGGGCGGTCGAGACGCTTGACAAATACGCAATCATAGAGACATCTACAAAATAATCTCTTGAGAGATTATTTTTATTTTGCATTCGCGTTTACGAACGCAAGAAACTAAATCTTACGCTAAACCTGAGCGGGCATTTTGCTTCCGCGCAAGGGAGGAAGTTAGGAAAATGGGAAAGCCGGCAAAAACGCGTGCGGTTAGTCAATGGGTTTTGTTGTTACGTCAAAGCACATTAGAGCAAGTATTTATTATAGGCCGGCTGGAGACACGAGAGTTTCTCGAGCTCCTCGTGTTCGCGTGCAAAACACCCCGCCAGGGGCGCAGCGCCGATTATTCGGGGCGGAGCACTTTCCATGTAGCCTTCGAAAACATGCGAATAGTGAAACGTTCGCTCGTTACACGGGGCATACACCTGTCGCCGAGCTTCCGGTCAATCAAGAGTTCTCCACGGTAATGCTATGGGAAGAGGGTGTAGCGCATTTTTCTTTTGTCAAACAATTACTACAAATGTTGCTTGGTAACAATCATGAGTGTCTTGCTGAACACGATTAATTCGATGTTTAAAAAAAAATTATTTTTTCCAAACGTAATCAATGAATCCATCGTTAGAAAGCACGATGAAGTATCCTTTCGACATTTTGACATCCAATTACCAGAAATTCCAGTCATTCCAGAAATCGTGCCAAACCATGTAAAACCATGTCTTTTTTTTTACGTTGAACAAGAATTCAATATCACTTTTAGCATAATGTCAAACGGGACGGCGGTAATTGCTAAATTATTTATTATTACATAAATAATTTAGCAGTGAAAGTGGTGAATATGGCCCACCTCGATTAACATGTAAATCAATGATATATGGACCGGGCCATATTTCCCATTTTTACCCTATCGGAAATACTTCACTTCCGGCTAAAAAATGAGAATTTCAAATCGGAAGTAACGTGTTTCTGATTTGAAAAATTAGTTTTCCAGTCCCGAAGTACCGAATTTCCAGTATGACGGCGCTTCCGATCGAAAAATTAGTTTTCTGAACCGGAGGTGACGTATTTGTGGTCGAAAAATGATGAACTTCCCAAGTGGAAATATTAGTTATCGGGGGATAACTAACGTTTATTTACTTCGATTGCAAAAAAGTTGACAAGCGTGAAAACATGTTGAGAAACAAGTATCGCTGGCCGGCGTAGTCGTCACTAACGTAACGTGATGCACCCTCGGAATCCCGTTGACCGATGACTTCCTTAAGAGAATCCGATTTCCTTGTAAAATGTGCAATTAAGATTGGTTAACGTAATGTAACAGGCCACCGGTGTGTCCAGTGAACCAAGATACCAAGTATCGATACAGGTGTCTATACGATAGTCGAGATAGATACCAAACATCCAATAGCAACTGGTTCTATCGAAGTCGAGACCTCGCACTGGAGAGCGGTGGTAAAAGTAGATTTGCACTGCTCTCGCTACGTACAATCCCCAGTGAAAGCGAAAGAAAATACGAGAACATAATCGTTTCGGTCTTCGACGGCTGCGGATAACGGTTATTTCCGTAATGGACGATGTATATAATTCTAAAAGTATATTTGATCGAATTACTGGTTTTTTATTATTATTATTTTTTTATCGTTTTGTTTGCTTTTATATCTCCTCGAGCTGCATGCAATTTCTTGGTAACGGTAAAATTATCGAGTATATCAAGAGACTAACTACGGACTACGTGTTTCTTGCCACTTTGTAGATTCGCACACACGCGAGAGATTCGTTTCGTTTACCGTGAAATAATCATTTCGTCGCCAGTAAAAACAAAACGAAGGCTATTTCTTCTCATTACCTCTTTGGCGGAAATTAAGGAGCAGCATATAGCCATTCCATGAAATGACGAGGTAAATTATTTACTAAAAACATGGCTAATCAGTTGAAGAATGAAGTTATATATACACTGAAAAAAAATTCGCTTGCGGGCTGCCAAAGAAAAAAATTGTTATTCCGATTCGACTTTCAATTCTTATAATTTCATATGATACTGAAACAACGACGGCAAGACTGTTAAGGTGACATGTTATAGTTTCGATTCCGTATGGAATTGTAAAAATTAAAAGTAGAATTGAAACAACATTTTTTTCTTTGCCAGCCCGCAATGGAATTTTACTTGCGTCAATGATATTTTTTTTCAGTGTATATTTTTTTTGTTTATGATACAAAACCACTTCCGGTTTGATAATTATTACCTCCACACATGTTAATTTTTTTCGCCACCCTCCGCCGCTTCAGATCAAAGTTCAATGAGTCCGAAAGCACAGTGACGTCATCGGCAAACTCTTAAACGATTAGCATTGGCCTTGCAACGGTCGAAACTTCGAGGCCAGTGGAGAAGTTGCGGTTTTGCGGTCGGTGCAATCTGGAGATTCGCTGGGAAAACCGCGGGCAGCCACAGTATATGAACAGGTACATCATCTCTCGACGACTGAGAAATCCTGGCTCGCTTGTCTGTCCGTCTGTCTGTCGGGCGATTACGGACTGGTCCGATTGCTCAACGTTGCTCAAGATCAAGAATGTCTAATGGGTTCGGTAAATTCGGTTCACAATGAGAGAGTTCGGCAACCCCGTCGACATTGTGACACCGAGGTTTGAGTCGTGACGATCACGATTGCAACGCTCGATCGAATCGCAATCGTATCATTGCGCTCGATTAATCAGTGCGCAGAGTACATATGTATTTAAATGTACAAATGTCCAATGACTCGGTACATGCAACATCCTGCTCACCGTCCAGCTGCACCCCGACGAGTGTGTCAATGAGATGAATTATCCTCGGCACCGGCTGTAGGAGGCCCGAAATTACGAAATCGTAATAACCAGCCTCCGCAAAGAAGTTACGAGAAATTTTCATACTATCTTTTTTATCCCTCCAAATACATAAATTAAAGAAAAGAGACCGTGTCATCGTCACGTTCTCAAATGCCTTAGCTTTATTCTCAGGGAATGTCGAGATTCTCCGGAATTGTTTAAAAAAAAGGTCGTAAAAGAAGAAAATGCACGCATTAGTAATAATCGGAGGGAGGACGATAAGTTCTCCAACTTTATTAGTTGTTTGTTCTTCAGACCGTATTATAAATTATAATTATTTCGTCACGTACCCGCGGCTCTCAGGATACTAATGTAATCATTAGTGTTAAGTAGAATGAGGTAGATTTTTTCGTTCAATCTCGGATCTCCTCGTGCGTATTTTGTAATAATCGAAATTTTCATCCTGTCTCTACCCCCCCCACCCCCCCCATACACACCGCCGTCGACACCTAGCAGAC
>JAPYZD010001556.1:0-24846 GCA_030522725.1 Ichneumoninae sp. B BG-2022a
GTAATTTGCTAACCAATTAATTTTTTGATGAATTTGTTAATAACATTTTGCAATTATTATTATGCAAAATTAATCTTCTCAGTACCTTTAGTATACATGTTTTTGTTCAGATTTTTACACCATCAAGAAGTACTTGCAGTTTTCTCTTATTGTTGTCGAACTTATGCGAAGTCAGCGCGCAGCGAGACTCCCTCCTTAAGCTCATTTCGCAGCCATCAGCTAATCTCTCGAAATAAAGGCCAAGAGAGAAAAAAAGCATCTTTCAGAAGCTGCCGATAATTAGGCGTGTTTCGTGGAAGCTGCGTCGTCCGACCGCAGATGGGCGCGAGGCTCGTCATATTCGGACGCAAATCCCTCGTAAACCGTCTCAGGTTACCCCGAGGGCTCGACGGGGTGCCCTGGGCCTCTGTCTCGAAGCATGATTCACCCCTGTGCGCGCATCCCGTTCCGTACGGCACAATTCGAGCGGCGAATTATGAAGCCTTCGGATCGACAGGACATAAATCCTGCATCTCCGTGCACTGGCAGCCGGATCGGCGGAGAGGGCATCGGTACAGAAGGAAGAGAAGAGGGGGGCGGAGGGTGGAAGAGTTTTACCCGCGAAACGAGAGACTGTGCCGAGGGGGTTAACGAGGGAAAGAACGAGAGGGTGAAAGTAAATATATATGAAATCTGGATCGGTTCGTTGATTCGCGTGGCATGTGGGCGCAGGGATTCGCGCATGCGCACACGCAATGCGTCCGAGAACTTGGCGCGTGACTCGCAGCAGCATCGGCCATCTCTCAATCACTTCTCGTGTCAACCCTTCCTGCTGTATATAATTTTTTTCTGAACATCCCCCCTGCCTCGAGGCCCGGCACTCGAGAGCAAAGAGCTCGGGACCGCGACGCTAATTCATGCTCGGTGACATCTCGTTGCCTTCGTAACAAGTACCATTGTCCGGGATCATCGATCTGGACCCATTGTGCCGTAGCGGGATGCTGTTTTATATTTACTCCTGTACCTACGCACCAGCAGGACCGGGAGACACTCGAACGATCGGGGCGCGGTGACCGGCGGCACCTGGCGACGGAATATTCACTGAGCAATGGCAATAGATCCGTTTTGTTCTCGCAATCATGTGTATAACACAGTGGACGAGCCATTTGTTTGTTTGAAAACACGGACTCACTCGCGCGGTTCAATCTCGAAAGTCGTCGACGGAATCGCCGATGAGAGCTTGTCGAGAAATCTGACGATTGGGCACCTCATTCTAGTCTATATATGTGAATAATATTCTTTAGTGAATGGTTGGACCAAACTCGGGATCTGCGCTTTTCAGTTAGGTGTCGATTAAAAAAAATTATGGATGGGTGCAAATTTCGGGACGTTCATCAGAAAATATTAGTATTTCACAGATATAAAATTATTGGCAACTGACTATTATTTTTCATAATTACAGGAAATATTATTTATCGCACTCGAGGAATACCAGTCAATATTTTTAAAAATATTTAACAATTATAAAAAATCTACTCGATAAACGCAAAGGTTTCATATCAAACGTAGCAAATCTATAAAACGTGTTAAAATATTTTTGGAACCAGCTAAAACGATGGAGGTAGATTCATTATTTTTGGGTAGGATACGTAAAAAAAATGTTATGTACATAATATGCCCGTATAGCAAATCTAAAACAAACGGACCGCGATCGCGACGCCACAGATTAGTATATTTTCCAGCAAGAAGAACTAATATTCTAGAAAAATCTGCGATAACAAAAATTACCATATTTTCTAGCAGAATCCGTTAAATTTAATACGAATGTTTTCCAGGATGTAGGGGAGAGCGGGGCAAAATGGCACAGCGGGGCAAAACGGGATTACGAGACAAAACGCAATTGTCCAATAACTTTTGGATGGTGGCGATGGTGGTAGTGAGTTTTGCCCTCACTGTCCCGTTTTACCACGCTGTGCCATTTTGCCCCGGTCTCCCCTAATTGCAGTTCGCACATACCTGAATGTTCTGTCGGCTTTTACCAGCTTTATGATACTTTTTATCAAATCCCTCAGTATAATTTTTTCAAAATCAACCTAAGCAGTATTCGCAGGTTCGTTAAACAGTCGAACCGTAAGTGGAAATCAGAACTTTCGAACACACCACACCTGTGGCCTTTTACCGCGCTGGTTAACCGAGCTCGATAAATCAAAGCCCACTCTTCCCTACGGCAAAATGTGCAAAATCTCCAAATTCCTCTGCCGAACTCTCGGTGTTTGACGTTCGCAAACAATTGTTCCAGGTATTGTCACCGATTTGCACAACGATAAACAGGCATAATTGCCGTGAGTATCGTCGCGCGTTTAGCCGAAGCGACAAACACGAGGCGATCCCTCGTCGGACTGTTTGGCCGAGGCAGCGGTATCACCTGGCTGTATTCCCGGTGATATTTGTAGCTCGTTACAGAATGTACGCAATCTACCGTTAGTTTGTATATCTGTTTGTGTATCTAACACCGCTCTCGATGGGCGCTCCGAGTGTATACTCTTCGGGAGCGCGCACCGGCAGCGGGGCTCTCTCGTATGCAAAGCGAATGTATCATATCACACTAGCCCCCAGGGCTGCATTACAAGCCCCGATCATAGTACGTTTCCGGGTTATGCAACCGGGGTATTAATACTTTCGCAAAAATCCGAGGCAAACCCCGCTCCCTATATATGATATCTCGCTCCGCTCTAACGTGCCGCGGCATCCGGCAATAACGCTCGGCTAATTTCATTTTGTTCGCGTGAAAACGCCACACCGAATTCTGTACGTGTGTGTATTTGTCTGCACATCTCGCCCATATTCCACCGATTCGGTCCGGATATGTTGGGCCACCCGCCGTTCCTGCAAATGCATTTGGCAAATATAACCCGCCTCGCCACCGGTAACGCTTCGCTCTCTCCGGTTTTAGCGTGTGCAGTATTTCCCCTCTGCCCGCACTTCTTTTTTTGTTCGCTCTTTAATGCACTTAGCCAAATTAACATCGCGGAAAAATGGTTTACAGTTATTATAAACGAGCGACTAAACGTACGTGTACACGCGAGCATGCACCGTTCGAATGGTTCTCGTGACCGGCGCCCGGAGTGACGGGACTGCCGAGGGAACCGAGGGTAGAGCTTTGTGGGGAGTGAGTTGCCGCGGCTGGAACAGCAAGTGATAATAAAACGCGAACAATCAAGCCACCTCCCCAAACGTAAGACGAAAAGGTATGGGCGGAGGAGAAAGAACTACGTAAAAATACGAGATCGTCGGACGTAGAGGCAGTGCCAGTTTTCCGAGGCCTCCAACCGTGTACAGTCGGATTCAGAATCGCTCGTAACATTTTGTTGGCAAAAATGCGAGGACAAACCTCTAGAAGCCGCTCACCAAACGTTACTTCAACATGCGTTCGCATTTGGCAGATAAGCTGCGCCAACGGGGCTGTGACTTTAACTTTGGGCAACAGTTGTCGCGAAATTCTCGAGAATTACCCAGCAACAATTGCTTTCTCGCTACATTCTATTAAAAAAAATATACCGTACACCCAGAAAAAAATTTATTTGATTTAAATAAATATTTATTTCATTTAAATAACTATTTACTTAACTAAAATAAATATTTATTTAAATCAAATAAATATTTTACTTAATCTTAATAAACGGTGGCCGTCAAATAAATTTTTTTTCTGGGTGTACATATTTCTTTTTTTTAAATTATAGACAACTTGTGATCGAAATTGAGGTCACTCTCCGTTGACGAAATTTTGACGACAAGTGCGAAAGCACCTTAATAGAAATTATTAAGCATTACATCGGGAACTGATCTGGACCTGGTCAAGATCCTAGGATTCTGCTAAGGCCGTAACAAGGCCTAGTCAGGGCCACATCATGCCCGATCTAACGGCGTGAAGTTTCTACCAGGGAAAGGAGTTTGTCAGGACTTTTCCGCACCTCGTCGACGCCTAATGTGACCTAGCAGGGATTGACGCAAACCTACGAAATTGCTTGCTGGGAGGTTCCGCGCCTTTCGCCATGCGCCGCTGGTCCGCGTCTTTGCAACGAAGATAAGCGACGTAGAAATTGGTCGTCTGCATTTTCTGAATGAACCTGTACATCTGTACCAAGGGGCCGACGAGAGTAGACGATAAAAAGCAACCTTTATGGCGTGACGGAATTACCACTATACGGTACGCGGCCGTCCAACCACCGGCCGGCCACCACATTCCCGCCGCTGGAGGCATCCTCGGTATCAACTATACCCTACACCCTATACTCATACTGCACACCCGCAAACTGCCCTTATTTCTCCTACACGTATAATTGCTACTCGCCCGAGATTGTGTCGTTACTACTTTTGTTGCTATGCTCGCGATTGCGGACGTAACATCGGGTGAGTATCATCCACCGTTGGTCCAGCAAGAGAACCACCTCTATCTGCGAATTCCAGATTTCTCCCACCGCGTGGGACGGTGCGGTTCCAGAAAATTTCATGATTTCACCGGGCGTTTCCCAAATTCGAAGAAACGCCAAATTGACACTGATAGTCGGTGCAATTTAGTAGCGACATGAGCCAACCGTAATGGATTTACAGTGAATACACGGGAGAAGGCCGTGCGGGAGAACTGAATTAATCGAGCCGTGAAACAAACAAAGGATATTGCACGCAATGTGTCGCCCGCTCACCGCCCGTGCCGATCCTGTGCAAACAGCCTAATGTGAGAAACACACACAGTTTCCGCCAACCCCCCCCCCCCCCCCCCCCCCCCCCCCCCCCCCCCCCCCCCCCCCACCCACGCATATTGGACAAACGTCCAACTATCCGCCCTGCCAAACGTATCGATCCTGCGTAGGAAGTTAGAAGTTTGTGATAGTTTGTATCAACATCAAACTTTCGATCCCCAACGTCAACGAAATTTCTTTATCGACGCTTTGCTTTAGCTAAAGCGAAAATGGCGTTGCTTCGTTGTGTAGAGTAGAGTGGGGCAAAACGAACATTTGGTATTAGTAAACATTGACAAGACCGTCTTACCCCGCTTTATACGTTTCGCTGTTACCTTCGTGCGTCAATCAACAAGTGTAAATCGCTCCACTGCATTCTAGAAATTCGAACGAAGGAACACTGAAAAAAGGATTGGCTGATCCACCCAACTTTTTAGTGCTCCTGGTTGCGCCAAAAAATGTATTGGCTGTGTCATCAAATTAGTTGGTTACAAACCAATTAATAATTAGTACCAACCATCTAAATGGTTGCAACACTGTGCGTCACTGAAGCCTGATTTTCGATCTTGCTGAACAGTGGAAAAATATTCGCACATTTAACAAATTTTTTTTTGTCCCAAATATCCACAATTATTTTGTTGTTAATTTCAAAAAAAATATATTCATAAAATTAACAGACTTTTTTTTGTAAAATGGACAAGATTTTTTGTATTATTAACATGAGAAGAATTGTGAACTTTGTGGACAACAAACGTTGATATCTATTTTATTATGTCTATGTCTTAAGGCTTTTAAGCAATTAAAGCCTTTAATAAAAGGCAATTTACGCCTTATTCCGTGCGCAAGAATCGCGTAAGCCGAAAGAGATTGCGGGCTGCAAGTGGAGCTTGCGCGATTACGTGATTGTTATTGCTCGTTGCGCGTGCGATCTCGCTATCTGCCGAACAAACGCATAATCTCGCAATGCTATTGATTTTCAATTCGTTATTTACCCTCCCGCGCAGACGAAGAGGGGGTTCTCGAACGGGGTGAAATTTGATTTAGATAGAAATTATTTAAAGGTGCGCAGTGTGAATACTTGCGCAAAGGACAGCGAACATCGGGGTGCGTTCATTGGTCCAACGACCATCGGGTAATTATGACAAAACTCCATAATAATATGACCCAATCTGTATGTACCCCAGCGACGAGTTATTTCCGTGACCCCTTCACGGTTTCGCCATTGCGCGATGTATCCTCTGGTACACACATATACTCCGGTATAACAAACCGCACGCCCACTTTTCTCTCATCGAGTGTAAATGCGTCCAAGTGTTATTAACGCTGACAATTTTTGGGTATTAAATGAAATTTATCACCGCGGTCCAAATTAAGTATTAATTTTCATACTACCTTCCAAACATTGATACCGAGTATCGAAAGCCAGCCGCGCAAAAAAAACTGGGTCTACCAGAATTTTTTTAAACCCAAATCCAAATTAGGGATGCCGCGTATTGCCGAGAAATTAATTTTTCCTCTAGTAAATATCGATATATTGAATCGATTTTTACTGATAGGCTTTTACCGTCAGTCGATTTTTCAATTGATTGATCAGATCCGATGTGCGTGCGCACATCGGTCTGATCCTACTTTACGCACGCTGCAGCGTGCGAAAAGTGCGGTGCGTGCGCAGTAGGTCTTGCTGTATAGCGCAACAATCAGCAGGCATGGAGTAGTACTTCTCCTTTCATTCGTTACAAAAAGATATGCGACACTAGTGCGGTGTAGTTAATATTACACGCGGACTGTTAAATAGGTTGCACTTCACAGTGTGCGTATAAAGTTCGTTTTACCGTAACATTGATGACATGCATAATAAAAAATTAAATATTATTTGCGTTTAAGTTCATTGAAAAAGCTTCCAATTATATTATTTACGAAGTAATATATGCAAGCTACTATACGAGAAGTATAATTTTAAAAAGTACGATTTATATTTAAGTTGACAGATCCTTGAAAAAAATTTGAATTATACCGTTTATCGAATGCTATGTGTACTATATGTGAGTGCGCCAACTAAAGATGTCAAATATTTCATTTTTGATTGTTATATTCGTTTATAATTTCTTCAAATCGTTACTGCAAAGTCGACTAATTTGACGTAACTATAATATTTAATAACATAGCGATTCTTTGATTAAACTTCATCAAATAATGTACTTCTCCATATAATAAAACGTCCTTTTTTCCTTGCTTTCGATGTTATTTTTTTCTCGGTATATTTTTGAATCGATATATAGCGTCACGACACTATACAAAATTGAAGATCGATACTTATGTCACACTTCGGGGCCATCGATTTTACCGGGTTTCGCCTTGGTGGCGTTGCGCTTGTCATCGTCCGTTCCTAAGTTTATGCAAAGAGGGGTATAGGTACGTAGGTGCGCCGGTGTGCGAAGGGGTTGGGAAAGGACATCGGGGCTGGTTCGAGTGACGGCCAGTACGCCGAGAAGGGAGGAGGCGAAGGGGGTGGCTGAGAGGGATAGAGATTCGACGGCAAGATGGCGTCGTCCCGCGAGGATTCCACGAACGAGGCCGCAATCCAGCGGATACACGTCTCATCGACGACGACGGCGACGACGTCGTCGTCGTCGACGGGAAAGGCTCTCGCTCATACTCTATCCACGACAAGTCTCTCCATCTTACTGCGGCGCCCACCGTCTTCTTCGTGGCAACTTCGTGCATGGTTAACCCGCGTTTGGCATTGGCCCCTCGTGTGTTTCTCAAACTGCAACGAGGAGCAATCCTATACACCGGTAACTCGCGCTAAACACATCGCGGGAACAAGAACATCAGTTTCGCGGAAGACGGGGATTCCCGGAAATCTCGGGTGTATTCGAGTCGGCTGTCGGGACGGGGAGTCGATGTGCGAACAGTAATACGCGATGAAGACGTTGAGGATCTTGGAGGACCTGTCTTCGAGTTGACAACATGGGCGAGGACCGCGAATCTTGGCGGTTGCAACGGAAGAGGCGCACGTCGGAGATTCCTGATGTGCAGCCCGCATGTGCGGAAGTACGCAGAAGTCGTGGATGGACGCGTCACGAATCGGGACCGTGGCACCTGTCTGCAGGTATTAGAGCCCGCCAGTTCGCTCTAATCTAGTTAAGTCATTAGTCGCCGCCGCCGGAACCCGTTTCACGTACAACGCATGCAGGGCCAAAGCCGGGGAAGCAGAAGCAGCCGACAGGAGCAACAGAAGCAGCAAGCCGCGAGGTACACGCTCGAACGGATTAAATAATCCAAGCGCCCGATAATTCCCCGGTGACTTCGACGGAACGGGAGTTTCGCTCTCATATACGCTGAGCGAAACGTATACTGCGTAGTTGGGAATAACTGGCTATAGTTTGGTACTCGTAATGGAGCTCGGTTATGAGGGCCAACATTTATTTATTTTGTTATTTATTTATATATTGGACGGTTGGAATTTACATAATATATCTAATATGCTTCTTAAGTGTTTATATATTACATCGATCACTAAGAAACGGAAGGTTTCAACATGTTTTAATTGTGTTAGATACGCCCTTCTGGTTCGCAATAAAGTATTATAAAAAATATTGCTGATACACAACAAACGTCCACAATTTTATTTTTAGTTGATTTTGCATTCTTAAAAAATCGACTAACCGTATGTTTAACTGAACACATTGTAGAATTAATGAGAAAAATAATGATTGACGTTTGTGTACAAGACATTGTTGTTAAATGGACAAACCCTTTTTAGGAGCTATAATCCTTGTAATAACCAATTTTCAAAAATATATATAACCTTATGATTTGTATATTTTCACGCTCCGCGCCATTATGATTTTCCAAAAATGAATAATTATAATTCTCCTAACATGTATTTTATTTTTCGCTTCGTCAGTATGAAAGAACGCGTGTTAGGTACAGGATTCATGAAAATGGAAGAACCGAGAGGAAAGCTTGGCTATGTATGGAACGCGACGCACAGCTTACGAGGCTGCCTTCGCGAAAATAAGTTACATTTACGTCATGGGGTGTGGGATATAGAGATGGGCAGCCATTGGTGTGCGTGCCAGGGCCTAAGTCGTGCCCCGTCTACGGCCCTCAAGGGTGCCCTATTCGTGCGTCCTCGCGAAGCAGCTCGGTGCCACGAAGAAAAAAAAAGAAAAAAAAACTACCCCCGCGCTCTTTTGCCTTGAACAACCCATCCCCATCGCGTATATATACGTTCTTTGACCTGGGTAGATCCGGTGTACGCCCGCCACCACAGATCGTCCTCGTACCTTATATATCCGCCCTCGCACGAGAATAGCGATCTCTCCACCGACTAGATGCATCGTTACACTTTGGTTAACTGGCTGAATTCCTCGTATCCATCCCCCAAAACGATCGGCTAACGAGCGGACGCACGCATTCGGCCGGACCGTGAACCTCCCTCGCATTCCTGATGATGGCAAGCACGATATTTCGTGCGTCGCATACCGTTCCTATACGACGTTTCGGCCCATTTACTATAGGCCACGGTATATATTATAGTCCTACATTTTAACGCCTTCCGCATCTCCTTCCTACAAGGAAATTATTCTCACACGACATAATTGGAATACAAAATGTCACGTGTAAATATTTTTTTTCTATTGTCTTCTGACTCCCTTGGTACCGGAAGTAGACCCGTATAACGAAACTTCTCTTTTTATTTTATCATCACATACGAAGTCCGCAAGGAGAGGAAATATCGTAATCATTTTTTTCATATTATGGTATGGATACATTTGGTACATATCCTATAATGTAAAAAAAACATTTTCTAATTTCTGTCCATCCGTCCGTTCCTCTGTTAAGAAAGCAAGGCCGCCCTGAAGACCCCCCTGGAGGGATTCAGGGCAGCCCTGCTTGCTGCATTACTTGCGGGAGCAGTTTTAGGGTAATTTATTTTTCGGGTATTTTTTTAGGTACTCACTCTTTACACGTAAGAAGTGTGTATTAAAATCACTTTTTTACACATGTTGATCCCATCAAACGTCCGCGTCGTCTTCGGAACGAATGAACCGATGCAGCTACTTTGTCGACATGAAGCTTCTCGAATCTGAAACCAATTAAACAGCCATAAATATATGTTTAGTAGACTTACTCGCTAAATACAAAAAAAAATGACCACTTTTAAGTTTTTGGTACATCGGACGTCCGTGTAATGCTCCAACTTCGATACATGTGAACCGAATTTAACGTACTTAGCAGTGTTGGTTTGTGAATACCATCGACATGAATCCCTGAAACTGGGTCAGTACTTGGTTGGGTGACCGCCCAGTGTGTTCTTATCTCGCATTTGCACTTTCTTCTCTGTTAGTTACCTGTAAGTTCTAGTTGCAGTCCTTAAGTGCAATTTTATTTTTTTCCCATTTCTGATATTATTATTCATGGTTTTGTTTTTATTTCATCCAATTTTAAGATTTTTCGGTTCTTATAATAATAAAATTATTTGTAATTATGGTTGTACGCTCTGAGTTGAGGCACAGTGCTCTTAGGGAAATTCGATTCGCGAGCACTAAATATACATATATATATATAATACCTATATCGCTCTCTGTATCGTCCGGAAACTCAATAACTTTACGGAGAGACGTCGGTACGGAATGGCTTGCTATCAAAAGAGTTCGCTGTAAACAAAAGCGCCAAACGATTATTTTCTCATTGCCTCGATGGGCGAATTTATGTGTGAGCCAGGTAGAAATTCAAAAGCCCGACATGAAACGTGACCAGAGGGCCACGCGCCGATGGTCAGCCGTTGTTACACAAAAGAGCGCGCGTGCGCGTCACGCTCGGTTATCCGCATTAAAATCACATTCATCTTGTCGTCGTCGAGTGTGCACGGGAAAAATATTATTACATGTATCCTGGCGCGTACACGCTTGCATCTCATTATCCTCGGGCGCAAACCCGAGCGAGAAATCCTGTGCGCGAGGCACCGCTGAGGGGTTGCGCATTACCGTCGACGCTAACGTTTCCGTGCGTTAATTTTTCGAAACCGGTTTACTCGTCGTAACTTACATGGTTCCATCCACAGAGAGCCCGGAATGCAGTTTCGGACAGAAAGAATTACTTTTCCATTCGTGTAACCAACAATTCCCCTCTTGCGCTTCACGATCGAAGTGTCCGAGCGAGATTACCGGATCGCCATGAAAAACGAGGAAAATAAGAAAAAATCTCCCTCTTACCTACACCATTTTCGTTTATAGTTTCGGCGTAGGATCGGGGACCCAGCAGCGTGACGCCTTCAATTTGCTTGCATATGTCGCGGGGCTGCGTATACGTCGAACGGCCGCACAACGTTACATAGCCCGGAAGGTTGGCGGAAGGGCTCGCGGGCTGAGCTTCTTCGGAGGGTGGCGAAGTGACCGTTCTCGAGAGCTTATCATTAATTCAGAGGAACGCAGATCCGGGGATATAAAAATAATTTGGTTTATGGAAACAGACGCGACACATCGTCCCGATAGCCCAATAGCCGTCGTGTCCTCTTCAAGGAATGGATAAGCTCGTACCGTGTCACGCTGTCCGCGGGAATAAAACATGAATTGGTTTCTCCAAAGTGTTCCGCAAACCGTACAAGCGGAAAAGACGCAAAGTTGCGACGGACCGGGCTGAAACACTCGGTGAAGAGAGTCTACGATGGAAAACTGGCAAATCGCGTAAGCAACGAATTCCAGCGTGACAATAGCTGTAACACGAACAAACGCAAGAGCTAATGACGTTGACGGGCGCTCGAGCGAGCAGGCGAGCGACAACCTGTTGTTGTACGGCGCGGAACATTTTTCTTCTTTTTTTTTTAATGGCCGATCCAAGAGCAGCCCGGTACACGGTGCTCTGATAAATAGGCCTCGTCTCGTAGCGTCACATCTGTGTGTATACTACCCTCGAAGCTTCGGGGGTCCTTCACCTATAGCTCGCAAAAACTCTCCGGCACCCCTCGAGGCACCCCCGCTCGGACAGAAGCGGCCCTCGCGCCCTCCCCGCTGTACCGACACGCAACGGGGCGAGAGCCCCATTATCATTATAATCGAGGACCGATGCGCTGATCAGCAGTATTGTCGTGCCAAATGTTTGCCGCTCGTAACACAGCGCGCACACACACACACTGGGTGTATTCGCTTTACACCCCGCGAATACCCGTCCACAGTCATCCTTGGCACTGGTACGCTGTAGCTGGTGGGATGGCACGGGTTTCACCTACCGATAATGTTACAATGGGGCAAGTGCGGCTCGTATCCAGCGGACACGCCCGACTACTTTGGATTTCTTGACAATAACGGCCTCTGCGTACGGTGCGTCGATGAATTTGCATGTGGTGAGCTTCCGAGTGCGAGAACAAATCTGGATGGAATGTCTACTCGTGAGGCATTGAAAAAACACCATGAAACACCTGCATATTCATCGACAAATGATTGATAAAGTGTTATGATTGATGGACGAAAACGTGAGGGGTTTAGATGTTTGTAGTTTGCGAACTATAGCAGAACCATAGCGAAAAGTATGTACTTGGTTGATTTATTAGACGGTATGGACAGAAAGCATAAAACACCTATGTTCATTAAAATATAATTAATTAACGAATTTAGAAGTATTAGTTGAATAAACAATTTACTTTATTGAATTTAAAAGTATTAATTGGATTAGTTGGATAAACGAGCGATTTAGTTGTTCATACTTTGCGAATTATAGCAGAACTGTAGCTGATAGTATGTAGTTGGTTGATTTGTGAGAAAACATGGAGTAAAGACAAAGAAGAAAAAAATATAAGACACCTGTACTGATTAAAATACGATTAATTAACGTATTTAAGGGTAATAGTTGAAGTATCGAGCGGTTTAGTTGTTCATGCTTAGCGCACTGCAGTACAACTATAGCAAAAAGTGTATAGGGGAGAGCGGGGTAAAATGGCACAGCGGGGCAAAACGGGATAATGAGACAAAAAGCAATTTTCCAATTCCTTTTGGATGACGACGAAGATAATCCGTGGGGCAAAACGCAGTTGAAAGTGCGGATGTATCGTTGGAACAAAATGGGGCATCCAAAAATTATTGGAAAACTGAGTTTTTATCTCATTGTCCCGTTTTGCCCCACTGTCCCATTTTGCCCCGCTCTCCCCTAATTGGTTAATCGATAAGATATAGAAAAAAATCACCACGACGTGCAAAAATATGATTCGTAGTCATATTTTGGGAGCTTTTTGTTTGAGAATTTGAACCGGCAAAACTGGTGGAAAGTTCCAGTAGAAGACGTGCGTTTCACCTTGCAGCCCGTAAAACCGGAACCCCTCAAAGCGACAGTTGTATCGAATAAAACCGAGGTCTTTAAGCCGACATATGCAGTGCGAAAGATATCTCGTCGGCAGTACAGCAAACAGAAACACAACAGCTCGAAAGGGAATATTATCGTGCGGTTCGCCGCTGTAATAGGCTTAGAAGCTCTATTTGATTCGGCATGAGTGGTACAGCGACTACACCGGCATGCCACCAGGATACGACTGTGCTATGCCGAATCGGTCGATGCTCGGGTCCGGTGTACAACAACATTGAGACGCGCTCACCGAGCCCCCTCAATCGTAATTGGATTTCGGTCGTCGGTGCGCTGGCGATGTTCATTTGACATCATTGGGACATTTAACGCAGGAACCCCACGATACTCTCGCAGAGCTCGCACAGCTATTGGATTAACGCGAATGTTTAACGAACGTTTAGCAACCCTCATCGAGCCTCATGAGCCGGAACCTTCTGGCAAGAACAACCACGGCGGAAGTGCCGATCAAAAAGGGGGCTAAGGAAAACGGTTTACTTATCCAAGGATATTTGAAAAATATTATCTTTCTTCCGTCACTACAAATTGTTTCCTCAAAGTCCGGCCTGTTGTTCCACGTCAAATGGTCGACGTTTGCGCAACATTCGTAACACTCGTGCGTCGGGGTCTTGGATATGGTGTCGGGACAGAACACTCTCTTCTCGTCGTTGTTCTAAATGGCCCTCGTTGCACCCCTTGGCACGAGAACGCTCCGCGCTGCCATAAGGCTGCAATGTTACGGGGTGTTGGGTAGCCCACCGAGAGCCCATGAATCACTTGAGAGTCTCCGAGCTGAATGAGATACAAGAGACAAATCCAAAGGTCTCGCTACTGGCGCTGAGTCCAAATAGAAATTTCTTTTTGGGACTGAACAAACAGAATGTAAAAACATTTTTTCAAAGAGTCCAAGTGATCGGCCACTTATTTTTATGTGTGTGTTGTATGCAGAATTATTTTCCATTAATGAAATCGAGTAAATTCATAAAGTAAATCGGGAAATACTTACTCGCGTAGAAATTTGCAAAGTAAGTATCGGACGATGCTCGGTTCATGCATCCAAATATGGACATCAATTTGCACCCCGAGGATCGCGACTAGGAAATTGTCAGTCTGAACCATGCTAAAGAACAGAGAGGTTCGTCTCTGTAATCAGAAGTTATTTGCAAAAGACATATACATTCTGTTTCTTTGAATCAACTTGTTACTTAGTTTGTATATCACAAACTTGAATTTCACTCTCAATTTGGCGACCAAATTTATTTAAAAAATTATATTTGTTGATCTCGCGTACATTTACGTCGTTAGTTTTTGTGGATAAATTTTTGGGTGGTGGATTTGAGATTGGATCGATAGATGTCCCGTGGAATGCCAAGGAATCATGAATGCGAGTACAAGGACCAGCCTGAGTAGGTTTAACTCGACCCCGGGATGGAGTAAAGAAAAAGAGGGCCAAATTACCCGGCACAGAACGCATTATCTCTACTTGATAGACTCGGAGGAGAAGGAGACCTTCTCCGATCAGGGGTTCTCCGTGGGTTCAACCCCTCGTAAAATTGGGATAAAGTCTTATCGTCCTGATCTCTCGAACCCCAAAAGACTCTTGACACCGGTGAGATCCACTGGAACCCCGTTTCTTTTCCTTCCTCGTTCCGAATTCCCGATTGCAAGCACCGACCTCGCCCGCCACACCATAAATTTATTCAAACAAATTCTATAATTACTTTTTCGGGCCCGCGGAGTCACCGGAGAGATTTATTGGCCTTCCCTCGCTCACTCGCCTTCCGGTTAGCTCTTTTAGCATTTTTATTGAGATCACACGGAGAACGCGCGGCTCCGGCACAGCAGAGAAATAACTATCTACAGGAAGAACTAATTTCTCGATTTTTAGTACCGTGACGGTGTCTCCGCGGAGCATCGAGGTCCCCTGGAAAGAGTCAGAATGAGCATTCAGCCCTTTCGCAGAATACACTTTAAAAGATAAAAATGATCTCACTATTAAATACATTATTTTACTTATATATCATTATCAGCACTTTTACAGAGTTTACTTTAAGGTACTGCATAAGGATTTGGTCCAAAAAACAGGTTGACTTTTTTTTTAGGTTATCTTGATATTTTAATTTTGTATTGATCTTTAGCCCACCTTAAAAGAGAAAAAATTATCTCTTATCGGACACATAAAGACCTAAACATTCCTAAACGGTGTAATATCTCATCTTTCCCAGTAAGCTTATAGTTTTTAATTTATTTTTCGTTCAACAGTTTTTTGACACGTAAAAATGCTCAGCGCCATCGAGAATTTCTGAGCCCTCACCTATTTCGGACCAAAATCGGCTTGAACTGCCCGAATCGATTACGGCCGACAATCCTAAGATTATCTCATCGCGCGGTTCGAATCCAGGTCAATTGGAGGATGCTTCGAGTTCGTCGATGTAGGTAATGACTCTAAGTGCAACGTCGTGTCGAGGCTCTCGGAGTCCCTAAACGCCAGTGGAAATTATAGCGTTGGATCCTCTCGTGTACAGCCGAAAATTCCCATCCATCACTTAACAAACGTATCCTCCTTACTCGCCGATCGGCCTTAGCCGCGAGCAAGAAAATAAACACGCTCGTCAGAGTTTACCGGGAAACGAGTGTGAGGATTCGTGCTAAGTATCTCTGATCATCGGTACGGAAAAGCCACGGAGTCTTTGGTTTCTCGTGGTCCACGAGAGCTGAATCGCACTGCGCGGGAGTCCTGGGGGAGAGATCAGCGGAGTTCCCAGTAGCTGATTACGCCTCGCGCAAAAAGTGGGACAGGCTCTAGGTGCTAGTCGGTACGACGAGTGAGGTGTTTCTCCGCGATACGTGACGCACCTGCCTCGGTTGCCTCAGCGTATCTTCGCATGGTACACCGAAGTCGAAGGATACATCTCTCGGTGCGCTCACGGAGATACTCGCTGACGCATCTCGCGACTCTCGGCAGAACGCGCGAACAAACTAAAAAAGGCTCACCGAATAGAGAGCACGGTATAAAACATCGTACACCTATCTACTCTACTACGTGCTGGACATCGAGCGTGGATTGCGGACGAGTTGGAAACCATATACGTGCGGGACGACATCCGAGCAGCATCGGCATGAATGATTTTGTACCGAACATAATATAACCATTGTAACTTGGATAGAAAAAAAATTCTATTCCATTTTCTTATTCTTTCTTTCTGAAATAGTAACAGTCAAACTTTTGAAACATAACTTCAAGTTTGAATTATGGGATAAGCGCTGATAATAGCATATTGATAAGGATTAGCATTGGAATATTTTATGATATCTATTTTTGATCATAATATATTACTATTATAATAGTATATTAGCTATCTATATTTACTTGTGTATATGTTAATAATATATTTATATTAGTTTGTATAAGAATATCTCGTATATACTGTAATTCATTACGAGTTGGAAACCATATACGTACGACGACATGCGAGCAGCATTAGCATGCATGATTTTGTACCGAACATAACTTTACCTTTGGATCTTGAATATAACAAAAAAATCTATTCAATTTTATTGTTTTCTCTTTCTGAAATTGTAACACTCAAACTTTTTAAACATGACTTCAAGTTTGTACTATGGGATAAACGCTCATAGTAGAATTATATTATTATTGCAATATGTTATGATATATTATATATTATTATATATTATAATAGTATTAGCCATTCATATTTACTTGTGTACATATTAATAACATATTGATATTACTTTATATAAAAATCTCATATATTCTATAATTAATTTTTTTTTTATGTTTACCTAGTTCTCTGTCATAGCTAAAAATAAAGCTGTCTTGAATATAGCATCCGAACAGCTGCAATTTGTACCCGAACCAGGCTACGAGCCATCCATCGATCGATGTCTCATATTGGCGGCCTAGTTAAAAATAAACAACAGATACCTTGCCAATAAAAAAAAACTAAACAGAAAAAAAAAATTGCTCCGCTTTCCCTTAGATTTCGCCCAAATCCGCGATGATTTTTGGGGAGCCCGACCGCGAGGCATCCTAACGCTCGAGCGGCAATAGCCGTAATGAGAGTCTCGTAGTTCGGCCGTGTCGGCGCCACCGTCCCCGGCGTCGCTCGTGGGCGTAGATGAGCCGAACGACCCACGAACGCCATTGGTCGAGGCCGGGCGTTCCCATTGGTCGCGGAGCCGGTGGACGTGACCAGGTAGTCGCGGCGCGGCACTGGGATGCTGCGCGTCGGTGTTCCCGGCCCCGCCCGCCGAGCGGATTCCCGACCCCGTGGGACCCCGTGCACGCCGTCCTCGCTGGCCGTGACACATTCGACAAGCGGCGCCGTAACGGGAAGCAACGCGCGGCTGGGGACTTCGAAGGACCTCGCCTCCTGGCCACCAGAAATCATTCTCCTCGGCCATCCTGTCGCGTCTTCGTCGCTCGCACATCGACGAACACCGGGTTTACAACAACGATACAGGACGAGGACGAGCCACGAAGAGAGGCTTTAACCGTCGATAACCCCATCCAACTCCGGACGCTAACGACACTCGGGTGTTGCACCTCGCTCCGAAGTCTTCGCCGCGAAGATCATCCCCGAAGCTTACGAGCCCAGGACACCGAAGAGCAGAGTGTGTGTTTGCGCGCGTGTCCGTGTGTCACACAGGAGAGACTTCCGGAAACCGCGTGTATTACCCGCCACCTATTCGTCATCTTGTGTGACCTTGGCCGAAGATGGCGCCCTGAAGAGTTAGGCGCGAAAGGGGATTGTTCGATAACAGTGCGCGAGTGAAGGAGGAACCGGGAAGGGTTCTTCTGTGGGTATCGCGGGTGTCGGAAGGACAGTCGGACCTTGAAGGGGACGCCGGTCGTGTTTCTGTGAAACTGGGTCCCAGTTAGGATCTTCGAAGACCTTGAACTTGGGGAAGATCGGAGACCGGTGCAGTCGGAAGTGTCCGGAGAACTCAGGTCTCAATCCGTTGGGGCTGGTTGTAGTGTGCGTAAGTTATCCGAGCGTGGGGGTGGTGAGAACGGGGTGCATCGATACATGCTTGACCTTGAGGAGGAAGGAAATCTTGATCGCTTCCGCCAGGTGTCGGGAGCTTCGAAACTGCGCGTCGGCGGTCCGCCGTGCCGGAACTCGGCCAGGTGACTTTCCAGGTTGGGATTGGCAAATGTCGATTGACGCGGGTACGATAAGTTCGGTAAGCTCGATAGCCGGTTGAACAATAGTGGGAGACTACTCGCGCGAAGTGGTGTGCTGGTGGCAGCAGCGGCCCGAAGGACGAAGCCTGTTGCCCCAGGAGGGTCCTTACGGCCTAACCACGCGTTCCGACGAGTGGAGCGGTCTCCTGCCCAGCTCCACTATCGTGGGTGCTGGGGGGTCGCCATGGCTGGGTCTTGGCGCGGGTGGAGGAGCCGGTGCCACCGGGGGCGGCGGAAGTCCTGTCGAACTCGAGGGACACTGGGGAAGAAAGTTGTACGGGGCCAGTGTCGCGCCACCGCCGCCGCCGCCTCATCATCATCCGCGGGCACCGCTCGTTTTCGCGCCGCAGGACATGCGGCAGATCCTCAAGGAGGAACCGGTACCACGTGCCTGGCCGCAGCCCGCCCTTGCCGATAACGCATCGTGAGTATTACACTGCATTAGACGATCATGTCGCCGAGACTACAGGCTCGAGGATACTTCCAGAGAGCCGCGGCGTCGCGCGCCGTCGGAAGGCGCGCTACTCGTATCTCCGAATCAACCTTGTTGGGCATAGTGGAATTAAAAAAAAAACCAATCATACGTTGTAGAAAGTTGCAAGTCCGGGGGATGGTTTGAGAAGAAAAAGTTGATCATCAAATTTTCTAGATTGATTTTCGAAAAAGGGAATGGATCGAGTATTGAATTCCTATAGATCTTGAGTTTATAGAATACAGTGTTTTGATTGTAGGTTCTGATTTAATGCTCTTCAAGCTACCGAGGAAAATAAACCGTAAGATTTTAGGGATCTTTATACTTTAAATAATGTTCTACTAGCTATAGATTTAGATAACTTAAATGTAATTACATATTGCAAATTTTCAAATACTCTTGACTATAGACTACTATGGAAATAAGAATATCTGGAAAGACGTCGAATGCGTGTGTTGCTGAGATCTTATTAT
This sequence comes from Ichneumoninae sp. B BG-2022a, assembly GCA_030522725.1. Taxonomy (NCBI): domain Eukaryota; kingdom Metazoa; phylum Arthropoda; class Insecta; order Hymenoptera; family Ichneumonidae; species Ichneumoninae sp. B BG-2022a. The sequence goes on from JAPYZD010001556.1 coordinate 19,213, forward strand.
CAATTTTGTTTCTCCCTGAGATGTCGCGAGGACACTCATTTTGATTTTGCCCCGATTTCTGTAACATATTTATTTATCCTATGGATGACGTTCATACTACATGGTACTGGTCCAATTATCGAGGCAGTATGCCAACAGCACGGAGGGGAAAATATCTTTCGAGCTGAAACATCGTTGCTACTCTATCTCGTTGAGTGATAGGGTTTGTCAGTGTAACGGCGCCGAAAGCTCCACACGTACGTTGCGTACGTGGTGGAGCACGTATGTATACACACGTACGTTGTACACACACATATGTACGTACATACGTAACGCGGGGTCACGCTGGCGAACAATAAACCCGCGGTTTATTGCAGCCACGCTTAACGGATTTGTACGACGTGCAAACGACGGAAGGTGCAGATACGCGGGATAGAGGCGGTTGAGCGAACGATAGAAGCGGGCGGATAGCCGAGAGTGAGAGCCCGAAGGTAAACCTCCATACCCGCGGCTGAGAGGTGGTGCGCGCCGGCTCCACGGTCCTTTAATCCAATAGCGGTTCCCTTTAACTAACCCCTCACCCGGGGTATATCGTGACACGCCCGAGACCACCGAGAGAGGCCCCGGAATCGAATTAATGTAATTGAGAATTTTAGCGCCCTTTGCTCGCCATTCCCGAGCACGGACACTTCCGCCTCGCCTTTTTACCCTCCGAATATCTTCGCCCCACTGTTTCGTCAATTAACGCTGAAACGCCACAAGAAATCCTTTCCGCCATAAAACCAAAAAAAGGACAATTTTTTACGGATAAATTATTTAATAAAATATTGATAATAATACAGTCGGTGATAATTAGCAATGACGATTTCCGGTAATTCGCGCGAGCTCCCGATTTTTTTTTAGATTAAATGGTTCCATTCGAACATTAAGTTCCGCGACTTTTAGGCAACCAACTAACCCCTCACCCGGGGTATATCGTGACACGCCCGGGACCACCGAGAGAGGCCCCGGATTAATGTATTTGAGAATTTTAGCGCCCTTTGCTCGCCACTTCCGCCTCGCCCTTTTACCCTCTGAATATCTTCACCCCGCCGTTTCGTCAATTAACGCTGAAACGCTACAAGAAATCCTTTCCGCCATAAAACCAAAAAAGGACACTTTTTTACCGATAAATTATTTTTAAAAATATTGATAATAATACAGTCGATGACAATTAGCAATGTTGATTTCCGGTAATTCGTACGAGCTCCCGAGACTTTATTTTTTTTTTTAGATTAAATGGTTCCATTCGAACATTAAGTTTCGCGACTTTTACGCAAGTTGAAAAGCCAAGCGTCGACCGGTACGACATGGATATCGTCCTTGTCCTCCTTACGACCAATCTCGTCTTCCGTCCTCGAAAAAACACATCCCCCTAGCTTTGCCCGTCTCTCGAAGCGTAGCCAAGATTTGACCTCAAAAAAGTTTCTTCTCCGAGCGCGGCGCATCAGCGGTATTGGGACCATCGGAGCGAAAGAGTCGGAAGAGAGGTGTAAAAGCGCCACCGCGACGGCTGGGATCCTCCGTTCGTCTCCCTCTCGTTTTCCGCGGAAACTTGTGCAAGTCTCCTCGTCGTTTGCGGGCTGCTCGGCTCAGCCGGGCTTCGCAGTCAACTGAAGCTGTTATAAAACTCCCGACTAACCGTGGCATAAATGCTCTCGGACTTTTTTAGAAACAACCCCTTCCAACCCCCCGCACTTTCGCGGCCCGAACTTTGCGCCCCGAACCGCGAATGAAACGACGAGCGTAAAATCGTTCTACATTGTTTTTCGACATCCCCACCCTATGTTTTTATTACAGGAGAATAAAACAGCGTAAAGCAACCGAGCGGCACACATCGGCTTCTCGCATTTCGCCGGAGCGTACAAATTTAATCGAGTACATTACAAATTGCTGATTATCCGTTGAATGAATTATAAATTTCCGATTATGGGGGATTTTCGGGTGTTTTGAGTGGGGGCGGTGGAAAATACTACTTTCATCTGTGTTCCGCGTTACAGAATTGCGGTACAGAGCTTTTCCGGGGAGCCGACTTGTAATAACTAACACCGACTCTCCCCCTCCCCCTCTCTCTCGTCGTGCATTACCCCCGGATTTATTGTAATTCTCCGCTTACCCGATTGCTTTATACGTGCTCGGCCGGTTATTCTCTCTCCCCGCAAACACGTACTCCGGCGGGCGATTCCCTGTGTGCGGCAACCGCGTGTGTTGTTGTACGCCATCCATGCAGGAACTTGCGGGGGCTCGGATGAAAGCGCGCGCTCTCGGGCATAATTCAGAACGCGTAAATGGCTACGCGTCGCCCTGTGCACGCCGCCTCGCATGCTGCACACGCTATATTTCCCACCCAAAAAGCTAATGGCATCGATGACCACGGATTTTACGTATACACGAAGTACACATAAACCGATACCCTTATGAATAGTTAACTCACATGACCGTATTTTGAGTGATATCGATTGCAGCTTTCAGAATTTCACTCCACCGACCAATCACGGATACACCGCGATTATTATATTTTATTCTCGATCCGAAAGCATGGGGCGAACATTTGTTATTTTTTGGTACCGCTGCGACAATTCGATTTAGTTACGTCGCGTAATTCGATGATGTGTAAAAAAAACAAAAGTGTAAAAGACAGCGCAGAGATTTTGGTCCGGAATTTTTAGTTACCCATTTTTGTTTTTGTTTCCTTCGTTATCGCCATGAGTTTCAACTTTCAGAATTTCACTCCACCGACCAATTACGAATACACCGTGACTATTATATTTTCTTATCGATCCGAAAGCATGGGGCGAACATTTGTTATTTTTTGGTACCGCTGCCACAATTCGATTTCGGTATTTAAAAAAAACAAAAGTGAAGAAGACAAGGCAGAGATTTTGGTCCAGAATTTTTAGTTACCCATTTTTGTTTTTGTGTCCTTCGTTATCGCCATAAGTTTCAATCGGAGCGCGACTGCGACTCCGTCTCGCAGGGCTTCTCGATAACAGGCCAGCGGCGACAACGAACCCACGTAGGAAACGAAACATCGGAAAACGGGGGTGTCGGATCGCGGAGGTCCGAGAGGGCAAACGGTCGTTCGGATGCGCGTTTCTCCCGTCGTCGTTGGCGTACGTTCCGGGGGTGGCTGGGATGGTAGGTCGGACCATTCGCGTATCCGCCGGTGAATATCGTTATCGGTTATGAAAACCGTGCACGTGGCAAATTATACGATAAACGCGGATCGAGCATGTAATTATCACCTCGGCAGTCGGGTGTCCGGAGGCCGAGGGGGGCGGCGGGGTGTTACCAGAGCAAGAAGAGGTGTCGGGGGTGGGGGAGGTTTACAGCGAAACTGCAAACAACACAGGTATACAGGTGCAGTGTCCGGTCGTTTATACGGGGTAGGGGATGCGCGTTACACGCGTGTAGCGTGCACGACACAACACACGGATAGGGGGAGACACTCGGGCGGTCGGACAAAGTACCGGTGAGGGGGGCGGTTGGGGGGCGGTTGGTCGCATGTGAGAGAAGGGACTGGGAACGATAACTATAACCGGGGATCCTCTCTCGCGTTGTACGGTGTGTAACGCAGCGTTCGTTGGGTTCGTTCCCGTTCGGCTGCCGGCTCGCAGCGGGGGCGGTTGGGGGCGGAGGGCGTGCTGGGGGGCATCCGATAGTTCGAAAGCACCGGGCTCATGGGGGGGAAAGGGAAGAACGAAATGACGCGAAAAATAGCCGCTTAATAGAGGAATATTGGCGGGAAGTGCTCTCTCGCCGCGTGATTATAATTATTCCGGGCTGCTAAATTGCCTCTCTGGTCCCGCTCTCGAGCCGCACACCAGAACTCCGACGGCCCCAACCGCCCCCGCACACTTTCGCAGCTACACACCGTTGGCCGCTTCATCCCGCCTCGTACCCGCGGCTCTTCCTGGATTCTCTCGTTGCATTTCGGAAAACGCACGGAACCCTCGAAACGAAAGGGACGAGGATTCCGGTTCGCCGATGAGAAACTCTCGCCGGAAACTGTGGCGTTATCCGGACTACGCGTATCTCCTTCGTCCTGGAATGGTGTTCCGCAGAGGGGGGCGGATTGTTTAAAAATTGTATATGGAAATCTATCCAATTTGAAGGTACAACGCGATTCTCAATTTACATTGCGTGTTTCGGTGGAAATTAAATTCGGCGGAGTGTAGATGTTGCGAGGATGTCGGTGGTTTAACCCTTTGACGGAGGATCTAGGGGAGACTCGCGTTATGTTGTATCGACCTCTAAACCAGTACGGAGCGGCATCGACGATAAAGATAGAAAAACGACCAGTAATTTTTCTATTAAAAAATATAAATTTTTTGCAGAATTCCCTGGTGACCGATCTTCAATTTTTTACCATCGAATCGTAAAAAAATAAATCTTTTAAAGTAAAAAAAAAAAATCATGTAGTCAACAATTGCATCTTTCAAATATTCTGATTCGGTAAGGTGTCGAGCGGTTGAGAAAAACTGTTACTTTGCAACAGTAAAGAGACTTCGGGCTAGGAAGATTAATCGAACATCATTGATTAAGTTCCGGCCAATGGGACAATAGTACAAACTTACTACAAAAAAATCTTCGAATGATTTTTCCCAAAACTACGGACAACAAACCCAGGCAACGATTTCACGTACAGTGGACTCTTCAAAACCGTCCGCTGCGCGCACCGGACAGAGTCACCGAACAGGATGCTTGCATCCCCGATATAAGCGCTCTCTCGCTAATGCGACAATACACCAGGCCCACCGTGTTGCCGGGATATGCCTCGGTTAAACTGGCTGTGTTGCCCGGTCGCTATACAGCTCGGAGGTAACCACGTTACGTTATAGGAATTGGTGCATGGCAAACGGTGCAAAATAATCGGACGTCGAGAGTTATGGGGCGCGAACCAGCGGCCGGTTAATCAGCCACCGATAATTATCGACACGGGCAGTACATCACCCCCAACCCTCAACCGATCTCTCCCCCCCCCAACCCCCCCCCCCCCCCCCCCCCCGGCGCCGTTCGTTCGCAGGCGATCCTCTGCCCCTGGTCCACCCTGGTCCACCAGCTTCGCCGTGGATCTGTTGCCCCTTCAACCTCCCCCCGGCCTCCATCGACTACCAGTTTCCATCCCATTCTCGCGTTCGCCACCCCGTTCGTGGGCCACGGTACTGGCGAACGCGCACACATAGGCCGGAAAGAGAGGGGTGGCTTGTACGGAAGCCACGGCACATCCCACCCAGGCCTGCGCCTGGCGTGACAAACGCACCGCCGATACCATCATTTATTTCGCAAATGTGCTGCAAAACTGCCGCTATTCATTTTCGAGGCAGTCGATTCAGTTTTCCGCTCGGAAAGGTTCGCGACCAGCGAACCAACCCTCCACACCACCCCCCGGTCCAGCCCCGCCACTTTCGAGCCCACTGTATCTATATAGACGATAGTAGGCACCCCAAGCCCCCCCCCCGCCCCGGACCCCCCTCATCCCGTTGGCCCCGCGACTGCGGCTTTGGTTTATCGTCGCCGCACGCCCCCGCGATAATGCAATTTCTATGCTCGGTGGATTTTTAACCGCCGAACGTCACGGGAAAACCTATCCTCCCCCCGCCCCCACCCCCCCTC
>JAPYZD010001557.1:0-36048 GCA_030522725.1 Ichneumoninae sp. B BG-2022a
TTCATAAATTTGTTAATAACATTTTGGAATTATTATTATGCAAAATGAATCTTTTCAGTGCCTTTAATATGCATGAATTTTTTCAGATTTTTATACCATTGAGAAGTACTTGCAATATTCACTTTCTTTCGATAACTTATGCGAGATGAGCGGAAAGCGACATAGCTACCTTAAAGGCCGAGGGACAAAAGTTATAGACAAAAAAATTATGGTTGAATCATATTTTTACTGTGTACGTATGAAACTTACTTTTAATCGTACATAGCACCCCGCGACACGAGGGGAATTAGCACGGGCATAACGGATGCAAATTTGTTTTCTCAAACGAAACCGAGAGTCAAAGTCCGCGATTGAATGTAAACACAACAGGAGGGAAGTATTACGGGCACTGCGGTGAATCTTGGAACTAAGATCACGTTGATAATTTTGCGGGCCCGCAAGCTTGTTGCAATTGGTGCGGAGATTGGGCAGACGTCTAACATTCGTGCCGCTTCTTTCCGGAACTCAGGGTCGTGTTTACCGTGTAACATGATACGGGCAGTGAATCACCATAACTTTTTTCCGTAGAATCTTGTTATTCAAGCGCTCCGGCAGCGGGCATCAAATTATGTGTTGTTGAACGGTAAAAACAGCATTTGACTGGTACGAGCGAACATCATTGTGTACCGTGTATAAAGATGGATGCTCAAAGTATTATACCGGTATAAGTCGACCTCCGGCAACCTGACGTCTATTCCGGAACAAAAGACGCTATAAATCTGTAACGGCGTAGATTCAGCGTAAATTCAACGAGAGCCTGGAGTCTCGCATTGCCGTCTACTTGGTTATTACACCCATCGAGGAACGGAATATCTTCCGACGCGAACGAGAAAAGAATGTAAGGAGACCACGATGTTCCGGCTCTAAACCAACGGAATTTAACTACGGTGAATAAATTTCCGGGTTGATGGGCCAAAAGCATAGCATGGAGCAGTCCAGAGTGCGACTGTGTGCAGGCTTGCGAAAAGCGAATCGGGCGACCGGAAAATGTAGAAAGACAAGTGGGTAGGTTCTCATCGTTCGGAGCTCTATTATATACCGCCCAGTCAACTTACCACTTGGAAACTATTTGCATGAGATCCCCGGCCAAATGTTTGCGCTGCGTTAGTAATTGGCCCCGGATCGTTCGGACGTCGGAAACACAACATACGGCACACTCGAGTGTTTGTCCACTGGTGCGGGATTCCACAAGGGAAAGTACCGTGGGACTCCGTCCCGATGGTCTCGATGCTGTTTGCAAAGGAAGGCACCGATGTTCCGACATTTTTATTACTCCCAAAGCTTGCGATGAACAATTCAGGCTATTACAATTAACAACAATGTTTATATTATTATTATTGTTATTATTATTATTGTTGTTGTTGTTGTTGTTGTTGTTGTTGTTGTTGATGTTGTTGTTGTTGTTATTCCAATGACCATTCCTAAGCGAACTTAATCGGGCTACAATAGAAAATCGATCCAGGCATCAACGACGTGTTCAATATAAAAAAATTATCACAAATTAATGCCAGGGCAAGAGTTACGGGACAAATAATGTCGAGGTATATATTCCTATTGAGCATAGAACATTTTTTTAATCCAACCCGTTTCAGCAATATTTGTTTATTCGAAGCCAATATGTACCAATTCTACCTTTGCTCTGCAAACATGGAAAGGAAATCCAACGAGTTTTCATGTCACCCGTTGCAGTTCATCGAATCAGCTATGTCGACGGATATAGCAGAATAACACATGGAAGCCCGCAAAGATTAAAAAAAATAAAAACCTGAAAACTCAATTCTTAAATCTATCCGAACCGAGCTTGCCTCTGAAATGCAGATTAAATTATCGTCGAGCTTCGCGTTGCGAATATGCATCAATAAGCTTGCGCTTCACTGATGGAATATCTAATTCACTTATCGTACGCTCGATCGTGATTCGTTCCCGATACAGCTAAAGGGCTGTCAATCCAGTATGCACCCGCCCGTTAAACCTGCCTGTTTTACGAAAACGCTTACCTTGCAAAACTGGCAAAAAAAAGGAAGAACAGTAAAAAAAAAAAAAAAAAAAAAACGTGGCTGACGTACCGGTAGGTGATGTGCGAGTGAAGCTTGTCAGTTACGGTTAAAAAATTGCTTTTTTCATTTTCTTTTCATCCCAGTCCGAGCTTTAAAATTCTATATGCCGTTAACATTTCAATTACACACATAATATCGAATCGGCGCGGCGACAGCATACTTGTGCACGGACAAGTGGGAAAGAAAAATGTTCAACTCCCTGCGTACCGTGCGGAAAACGAGAAATTTCCGAATCACCACAGAAAGAGAGAGCTAGAGAGAGCGAGCGTATCCGGTATGGTTGCAACGAAAGCCTCGCGAGACCAGCTTGAATAATTTGCGTGGATGAAATGCTGCTTTATTCATGCGTTAGTACCCGCCAAAAAAAAATGAATAAAACGAACAATGAAAAAAAAACGGAACGAAAAATGTTTTATAAACGTTATACAATGCACTATCCCGTCGGTTCTCATCAGTTTCCAAGTTTTTTAACATGTTATATTCCGTTCAATGTTCTACTGCGTAATACTGTTCAAGGACGTCAGAGGGCGGATAGAGTCTCGATAGAAAAACACACAAACGGCCGAGGGTATAGGGGACTGAATAAACTAGATGAGCGCAATTTGCATGAAAGAGAGTAACACTGTCTCGAAATCGTTTAATGCTTTTTTGTTCTTGTACGTTGTGTGTATTAAAGGTGCAGCACCGTCGGTGACGGGTGGTCCGAGTTCCCACAAGGATCTCGCCGGAGCGTCGAGGCTCGTCGATATCCAGGAGACAACAAGCGCTGGTAAACACGCTGTCGCCGCCGAGGAGATACGTCCCGGTGATGTTCTGGCGTCGGAGCCACCGTTGGCCGCGTGCCTGCTGCCCGAATTTTATGGCACCCATTGTCAGCACTGCTTGTCGAGGTGGGTGAAAAAAAGTTACCACCGAGCGAGATAGAGAAACACATGTAAAATTGTTTAACCTCGTCGGATGTGAAATTTATTATTTTCATGCACGACTCGAATTTCTGCACGCAGCGACCTCTCCGGGTGCCACCGGAATTTCTATCGCATTGCACTTGCTGAAATTTATTATTCGCTCGACTCGTTTGTCATTCCGCATCCAACGGTATATTCCAACGACAGTAAAGTATAATTTTGTTTGGTATTCTCGAGTCTCAGAATTTTTCTTGGTTACGGTCTTTCGTATTACCGCGAAATGTTGCATCGCGCCGACGAGAGGTTGGTTGTCTACGGACCAGGGGTTACGCGACAGTCTCCGAATTCCAGTATTCCCGGGAGTAAGCGAATAATTAAATTTCCAGCTGGCGGAGGCCGACAAGTATACGCGAAACTTGTCTACGCGATACTTAGGTCTGTCCCGGCGGAAGAGTTCCAGCCGACTATACCTTATTTCTCTCCGTAGTTCCTCCCGGGATTCTCAACTTCGTTCCGGTTATTATAGTTTGCGTCGGTACTGGCCCAAGCGGATTGACGGATGAGTCCGAGGAAAGTAGACTGTCGTTCTCGCAAGCACCCTCTTGAAAGTTCTTTCGCAGTACTCGAAAAAATTACCCAAGTCCCGGAAAAGCCTGATGCGACGTAATTGTATAATGGCACCGAGGAGTGTCGGTATAATAAATTAAATCAACAAGCCGGGGAGTTCGGGAAAATACCAACCTAGTACCGCCGCACGTGGTCGGTCAGGAACTTCTGTCCGGAACTTATCATCAGATTTTAGGTTAGGTTGCAGCGAGACCGGACTTTCCCTCGTGTCCTGCAAAGCCGTGGTAGAAACGAAATATATACATTCTTGGTCAACTATTCTACACTCAAGCCGGAGAGCGCGAGTACGAGTTAGTCGTGTTCGGAAACCACATTATTCCACGTCCACCTAAGCTTTCGTAAGATCCTCGAGGTTTCGTCTCGCGACATGCCGAGGGATTACAAGCGTTCCGTTCGGTCCGCAGGAGATTACATGTACACGTGCGGTTTAACCGTGGGATCCGCGTTAACCGGTAACCTTTTGGCAGTTAAATTAGCGACGAATCCCATAATCCGTCCTGTTCTTCACGACCGGCATTCACGATTATGCGAGCTTCGAGCATAATCTTGTGGGTTATCCGTCGTAGAATTTTAAAGCAACTGGCATATACATTGTTGCGAAAGGAAGTAGCTGGAAGCTGCACCGCCGGCTGTGACCACATTTGTACCCATGAGTCGCTTAGATAGATTAACAACGAACTCGAAATTCGGTTCATGGTACCGAGTAAATGTAACGAGGGAAAATATCATTTGCCGTACCATTTGGCTAAGATCTCGCTCCCCCCGTCACACGTGACTGTATTGTGCACCTTTGATGCCACGGATAATGCAACTTCGTATGCGAATTTTTCTTGACGCAGCCTGGCCGTCCGAGAACCCTTTGCGTTATCGTTTTGTTATTCCAGACTGCGAGCTCCTGTCGGATGCCCTGTGTGCAGCAGCGTGGCGTTCTGCGGCAGAAAATGCCGAGATCTGGCGGTCGCTACTTATCACAAATACGAGTGTAAAATTCTTGCGCTTCTCATAGGTGAGCGAAAGTGTTTGGCTCGGGTATCGAAAAACTTTTAGACTTTGAGACGACAAGTAACGTTATAGAGTAACAAAGTACAAGGCAAAAAGAAGCACATTTAATCAATATTTCGAGAAATATTGATTAAACAACATGGTGCCTCGGCAACATGGTGGTTCCATTGTTGCCGAGGCAACAATGGAACCACCATGTTTTGTTTCGTGTTCCATTTACAACTGTTCACGAATTTTTTTTTTCTCAACTGAACAAAGATTCTTCGAGACGAGATGTAATGTTATAGAGTAAAATTGTACGTGGCAGAAAGGAACACATTTAATAAAGATCTGTCGTCCACAATGAAGCCACATTTTTTTTGTGCCCGATTTACAACTTTTTATAAGTTTTTTTTTATCCACAAAAAGATTTATCGATCTTTGCGGCCAGAAACGTTCGTTAAATGTAGAAACCTTTCATTAATCGTTCGTCAGGTTCGGGAATGAGCGTTCTGAGCACCCTGGCCCTGAGGATGGTGACTCAGGAGGGTCCCGAACGGGCTCGAAGGATCTGCGAAAAATTGAAGAGGAAAAAATCCAGCTGCAGCAGCGGATGTAACGCCGACGAGGATGCTGCAACTGGTCGTCGGGAGGAGGAAGGACATCTGAGCAAATCGGCGAAGCGGCGTCTCAGAAAGAAGAAACTTAAAGAAAATTCTCAACATCCGAACGATGCAGCAATAACGACCGAGAGTAAAATCGACATGCGGGCTTACGATCTCGTGACGCTCTCTGCCCGAAGATCGCCGAAAGATTTTCTCGAGAGAACTCTCATGGCCGTGTTTCTTCTCAAAGGCTTGCAGAAAGTCAACTTTTTCAAGACCCCCTCGAACGCGGAAGGTATAAAAAAAGTTATGTAACAATTGCAGGACGTTTTTCTTGAAATTGTTGCATTGACAAAATTGTATTTTCTTTCCGAAGAACCACCGACCGACGAGGAAGTATCGATCGGTGCTCTGCTCCTGAGGAATCTCCAGCTTCTGCAATTCAACGCTCACGAGATCTACGAGACGCGGTTGGCGGAGAATCATCGTTTTCGCGGTAACAAAACGGTCTACGTCGGCATAGCGATTTATCCAAGCGTCGCCCGCTTCAATCACGATTGTTATCCGGCAGTTACGAGGTAAGCAGAGCTCGTGACGCAATGGTGTAATTAATTAATAATTCTCAAGTTTCCCAATTAGCGTCGACGATAATTTAAGTTTCACGAGGGTCGTTGAGACTTTGTGGCAATAGATGTTGAATGGTGAACGGATGCGCATTGAAACTTTGGTGCGGTTCGTGCCGAAGAACGTCGAGTACGTCGAATGTGTACCCAAAATCGGACGACGCTTCTCCAATTAATTAAGGACATCAAACTAGAGACCCGTTATGTAGCACCGAGGTGCTTATTTTTTTTTTAATTGTGTCAGTCCTCGGGGAACACAGGCTTACTCTATTACATTGTAGATAAATAGTAAGGAAAACCCCAATAGTCAAAAGATCCAAGGTTCTCACAAAAAAGTTATGTGCACAACCACTTCATATAAGTACGCGCAAATACAATTTTCCCGACCACACAATTTATCGACGATTATAATTAATGGCCAACTGTAGAATCACAGAATAAAACCTACAAACATTTTCAATTTTGATCTAAGGAACGAAAAAAACCACCCTAAGATCAAGGAGAAGCTAGGTCTGAACGGCTTAGGTCAATGGCCCTTTGTCAATGTTTAATTATCACAATGTATAAATGTATAAATGTATAACATCGGCAATAAATGTCTTTTACTACCATTGTATAAGGAAAATCCGTTTGACGCGAAAATATTATTATTTTCTTGCAGATACTACGTCGGTCGTAACATCGTTATCAGAGCATTGCGCCCTCTAAAAGTAGGTGATGTTATCGCGGAGAATTACGGTCCGATATTCACGAAGAGAAGCGTAAAGGACAGGCAGAGATCACTCGCAGGACGCTATTGGTTTAGATGCGTCTGCCTCGCGTGTACCGAAGATTGGCCCAGCTTCGATAACTTGACGAACCACTCAGCCAGGCTCAGGTAACTCGATCCCGTGTTATGTACATTTCATTCCCTCCGTCCTTTCGCTTCTCTGCCATTATAAACCCTCGATCTTTTACCGTTATTGGAAGCGCGGAGAGCGCTTCAGAGAATAGACAATACACGATGTCGACGCGACGCCCCCGGAGAGCGCGATCGATCTCGCGGAAGGCGAAAAAGTAAAAAAAAAAACTGGAAAAAACGCCCGGAAGGCATGAAGAATTTTTTTTCTTTCTTTTGTTTCAGATGCCCGACCGAGGGATGCAGAGGCCTGCTAGCACAACCGAGAAAACAAGATCGTCCAGTGAAGTGCTCGAAGTGCCAGAGGATGAAAAATTTGGAGGAGAGAATGAGAAAACTGGAGGAGTGCGAGGCCGAGTACACGCGAGGCTTGGCCTCCATGGAAGCGGAAAAATCGAAAGAGGCGATGGACATTCTCGCCAGCGCTCTCGACAAGTTTCACTGCATCGCCGCGCCGCCCCACCGCGAGACTCATCTCGCTGAAATAGCGTTTGCCGCCTGCATGGCCGATTCCGGCAACACCTGGAGACCCATCAAGTAACTATCATTGGTCCATGCGTGTCCCGGGTAAATACGTTCGGTGCTCGATATCTTGTTATCGACTAATTTTTCATTCAAATTTTTTCTCTCTTTTTTATTGAGGCAATAAAAGTAGGTGCGACGTGTTCGCGCCTCGGATATTATCGGGAGCTGGTGATCGTTACTTCGGCATTTTGCGAATTTGAAAGATATTCGGATCGGGCTCGCCGCCATCGGAGGGGATAGCGAGGAACGCCATTAAGACATTCCTGCTATGCTACGTGCATCATGGAAATACCGATCAGCCAATTTCCTCTGCGCCGAATATTCCGGCGGTCAACGAACTGTCGGCAAAGTGGGGAATCTCTGGGGACGCTCCGGCTTTTCGACTAACGAAAGGGTAGAAAAAAAAAACTCTGCCGGTGCTCGGATTTCGCGCTTAAGAATATTTAAATATTTTATACTTGGCTCGTAGTGCACTTTGCATTAGAGATTATTAATGGCCGGGTTGACGAAAGAGCTTTCGAACGTGGATCGTGGAGTGAGTACAACGGACAAGGATCGAGAAGAATTCAGGGGGAGAGTTTCAATAAAACCAAACCGTATTATTTTTGTAGTCTCAACGACTTTTTACGATTTTTTTTTCTTCGATTTATTTTTTATAATGCACATGTTTCGTGAAAAAATTAAATTCCATATATGAAATTAGCATTTAGAGCTTTCACGTTTCGGTACAAAATTCACTGGGCAGTCGACGGGCGACCGATGCGAGGGTTCCCGCTCGCTATTTTAAGTTCATTTACGTTTCTCTTCATTTTGTTCATTTTTTTTTGTTTTTTTTTTTTTTTGGACACTAAAAAAAGCGAAGAGCAGACGGGAAATTTCGGCGCACGGTTCCTCGTCAGCCCGTCGATCTCGTTACGCGGAGATTTCTGTTCGAAAAAAGTGAACGCCTTCTGCACTCCGGATTTGTTTTTTTTTCTTTTTTTTTCTTCTTTAACAATCGACACACCCCTTTCATTCGTCATGCCGGTGTCCCTATTTCTCGTTTAGCTTTTAGTCCTTTAACCGCCTCTTGAGAAATCGGTGATTTTTTTTCAATATTTTTTCTTTTTCCGTTTTCTGAAAACTAATTGACAACTGTCGCTTTTTGTAGTTTAACTTACATGTTGTTTAATCTGTTATTATTGCAATTCGATCTTCATTTTAATTCATTTACTTGTTTATACTTTTTTGTATTGTTCGGTCTAAAGCGGAGCTTCGAGCGGACCCATTCACTCAATATTTCTCCATCGGCCTTTCCTCGTACTCTTTTTTTGTTTTTTTGTTTTTCAATTTTAATCCTCCCACGCCGATTGTATTGTTTCTCGACACAAACTTCCATGCCTTATTTCGGATGACAAAAAATTCTTGACAAATATCTCTCAAGGCTGTTTCGATGTTGTATAACTCTCCTTAAAAAAAAAAATTAACGCGCCTCGCTGGCGTGCTCACACCACACGCTGGACATCGACACACTGGCTGACTGGTTCCGTATCGAACATACGTATATCTTTTTACGCGTACTCTGGGTACTCGGATTTATCTCGAAAGTTTCAACCCTCACCCGACAGATCAACGAGCGGTTGTCCGTTAGGGTGGGTATTCCGATTCTCTTATTTCTTTCGAACTCACACTTTCACATTTCCCTCGTAGCTTCGATTTCAGTCAACACATGCATTGTACTTTTTCGCAGTCAGTATTACAATTTTTTTTCTTCCCCCCTCCCGTGTTCTCTCATCTCTCTCTCGACCTATGACTCTCTTACACTCTCTTGCAAGCCTGACTCGTTATTAAAAATGATTTGCTTTTTTGTTTTTTTTCTTCTTTTTTTTTCGTTTTGTATTGTTTCTTGTTTAAACTCTGTTTTTCTACGGTGCTGTTCGTGGACCGTGCGGTTACGTTAATCGTGTTCGCGTTTTCGCAGAGGTTCCCATCGATCGATCGATCGGATCGTCGCTCGGAGAGCGCGCCTCGATCGCGAGGGGTAATTTTCGATACGCTCGCTCAAGTTTAAACAATGCGATATTACAATACTTTCCTCGTTCAGTTTAAATCGCGTACGTAACGTAACCGCGCGTCGCAGAATTCTTATTATCAGCACTCACGCAATCACTCTTCTAGATATTATAAGCTGCTGCTGCATTTCGCTCCCCGCTTCTTCTCGATCATCAATCGATATTCCCTCCGAACAGTTTTACTCGGACACAAACAAGGATATTATCGCGCATCGCAAGGACTCTACAGCGGACGACCTTTCGCTCGACAAATAATACGATTAATCATCACACTTTACCACCGGAACAACGAAGCGTATTTCCTCTAATGTAAATTGGTAAGAGAGAAAATCGTCGTGTTATTCTTTTTATTGCAGACTCTTCTGTATCATCTTCGGCGGGTAATTTTTTTTTTGTTGCTTTTCGCTCATCTATAATTCACCGAACGACGTACAGTGTTGATGGGTCATTGACGAGACAATTATGGGATTAGTTAATGCAGGATACGCTGGCACTCCCCTTAAGACGATACTCTAAGTGAAAAAAAATGAATAACGAAAACAATAACAAAAAAAACGAACCGAAAAATGAGGCGAGATTTGTTGTAACGAGGCTGATAGTTTACAAAGAAAATTGTATACTTTATTTCTTGGCGGCACTATAAAACTAAAAATTTCATTTAGGTGCTTCTTTCATGCAAAGTTATATAAATTGTTTCTCTCTCTCTCTCTCTCTTTACTCTCTCTCTCTCTCTCATACACTCTCTTGACAAGTCACACTTGAATTGTCACTAGAGCAGAACAGATAGCGAGAATCGAATCCCGACGGATCGCGACACACTATCATCGGTGTTATTCGAAAAGTTGGTCCATCGAGGCATAAGGCCCTCTAGGCCTTCGCACGCTTGACGATGATTACTTTATTGTTATTCGCAAAACGTCGGGACGCGACAAACGCACTGATTGTCCAACGGTCAAATAGCACGTCAAGTCCAATCAATATTTTTTTTTTCGACAGGCATCGTTCTCCGATGCTGTCTCGATGACCCACCTGAGTGGTTATGCGTCTTACATTATTGCTATTTTATCAGACGATAAAACACAAGACCAAATCGAGGTAGCACAGTTACAATGATTCGCGGGTCAATAATGTAAGGTCACTAAAGACTAAAGAAACGCGATCGCGAGCGCATCATACACGGTACAAATAACGCCAGCGAATCCAAATTTCGATAGTCCTTTATGGTATTTTTTTTTGTATTATTTTTTTCACATGAAAGATTTTTTTGAGCTAAGTGTCGGATGTTAAAGGATCGCGATTGAGTCACGATTATTAGCTGAATGTTGATTCGTCCTCTCCTCAAAATTCAATAGCGAGTCAGTTAATGGCGGACACAAAAAAAAAAAGAATTAACGACGTCGCGTAAAAATGAAATTGTAGCAGTACTCGATACCCCAAGGACAAGATGCACAATGTGATGAAAAAAACGTATGAAACAAAGATTAGGGGGAAAAAACAAGAACATAATTCATATCTCGCTGCCTGTCTTTTTGACTCGTTCTTCGTCGATACGTCTGGCTTTTTCTTTTGATCCGCAACTAACCGATACGAGGCACACTGTTAGTCCAGCAGCGTACCCTCGCCTGTCTCCCGTTCCCTTTTTTTCAATCGGTATATTCGCGTTTTACAGCGAACGCCAAGAAAAAAAAAAAAGATGAAAAGCACGAAGAGTAACCGCGAGGGATAAAAGTCCCCAAGTTATTTTATCCTCGTCTCGAGTCTGTCCTCCGTTCTTCGGTTATACTGCAATACCCATACACTCACCGCCACTACGTGTTCTCAGTGAATTTCTTTTGTTTCTACCACAAAGTATCAAGCGTTGAATTAGATTAGCTGTGGTCTTTGAAATATCAATGAATCGTATGCGGAATTTGTTTGATTCGATAACTTGGAGTTGAGGCTTGAAAGGAAAACAATCGCAAAGGAAAAAAAGGTAAAGAGTCACTGTCCATGATCAAACGTTAAACTGTTCATCTAGCTCTCGCTGATATTCCAAAACTTCAGTGCCGGAAAACCATCCCGATCGCTATTTTATATCTACGCTTCTCAAGCATTGCTTTTTTTCTGCGGTTATTGTTAAATCTCGAGAGTAACAGGTGCACGGATTCTCGATATTCGGCGACCTGAGTCGGATGTTCTCTCTTTCCTTAGGTACATTATAATTTTACTTGCGTTTTTTTTTCGTGGGGAGAGTGTTGGGTAGTGTTTCTCGCTGGTTTGGATTTTCTTGTTTTTTATATTATGCTGTTGTTGCTTTTTGCTGTTGCTGCTTTGTTGTTGCTGCTGTTGCTGCTGTCGGCCGCCAATGCGGATGTTAAGATGTTGAATCGCTGCCGCCGCTTTTCTCCTTAACCTTCTTCCTTTTCAGTGTATAACGGGTGTTCGTGTTATATGGATGTTGTACATTTTTCAAAGGAGTATTGCGTTCGTAATAGTAGCGGTTGTTCGGGCTTAAGCAGTGCTCTCCGTGGTGGTGTTCTGCACCGGCTGGCTCTCCTGAAAGTTCAAAAATGAATATCAACGGTTACACAACGATGGAGCAGAAGTTTTAACTTATTCAGCAGAAAAAGCGAGATCCAGGGGGAATCACCCGAACGGCGATCTTAAAACGGAATACCGGTGTGCAGTAAGCGAGGGGTCAATTAAAAGCTGCCCGGTGAACTAATGGCAAACTAAAATATTCAATCCGCCCCTCTTTGACTTTTCCCCATTACGAGTTAATAAGAAAGACAGGCGCCAGTGGGAATTACATTTCGTTAGTGACAGATGATTATGAAGAAAAAGCTATTGTATCATCGGTCGGGCGATACAAATGCAAGATCGTCTCGCGAATGGACCGCGCCCAGGCGAAGAGTTTAATAATGAGTCTAGGAGGTAAGCAATGGAAAAAATTAATTAAAAATGGAATAAAATAAAAACACGTTACCTGTGGAGCAGGGGCATTGGCTGGTACATCCTGATCTTTAGGTGCATCCGACTTCTGCTCCGGCTGAAAATAGTACAAAGAAAGACGTGCAAAAGTGTGTGCCAAGCCGCTACTTGTATGTCGAAGTGGTCGAGCGTTTGATGGACCCCGCCTACGTATGTAACGAACGCGAAGCAATCGGCTAGGTGATATGCTTGCTCAACGGGCATTTAAATTGAATCGGGAGACTAAGCGCAGAACGTCATTAGACGATGTGCACCCGATTCCGGAGAGGACACTTTCCGTTAATTACACTGAAGTTCAACGGAACCGGAGAGGCGAGGTCTATTCACGAGTTCGGTACAATATTGAAACTTCGTGTACGTAATCCTGAATGGAACGTCTCTGTCCACATCCCCGACTAAGCCGCACTCGAGGTAACGATGTTAGCGGAAACGTTCGAGTAGATTTTTTGGGGACTCTCACCCTCTCGGGTGATCGCAATCTAGTTTACGAATGGAAAGGGCAATTTTGTCGAGTGAATCAGTTGAGAGAATCTAAATGTGGAGAGCGGTTTCCCGGGGGACACGCGTGTACGTGCGTCCGTAAATCAGGCTTTTCTGGACGTATCTAGCGTGTCGAACATTCGCTCTTCGGCAACTGCCGAGGTCGAGAATAGCCTCGCTTCGTAGAAACAAGAACTTCACATTAAATAAAAAATACGAATTACCGATATAACGTAATTTCCGGTTGAAAAATTAGATTTTCAGACAGAAGGTGAAGTAGTTTAAGTATGACGTCATTTCCGGTCGAAAAAATGTGATTTTCAAACAGGTAGTGACGTATTTCCAGTAAATCACCGGAAGTTAAAATTATCGGTATCTGAATTCCACAGCCCTTAAGGGGATGTGACACACACGTAACAATGCTCCGATGGTAACAAATCGCTTTCCCTATTTTCTCCGTGATGGTTGATTCTTCGACCAAAATCAAANATGAAAACCTAATTTGCTTTTGCTCGTCGGATCAATCGTTTTGGAGAAAATAGGGAAGGCGATTTGTTACCGACTGAGTCTGTGCCACATGCCCTTAACGGGGCGGCGAAGCGCCCGAGCCACGACAGCCTGTTAGGTCCTTTACACAGTAAAATTGCGATAGACCATGAGCCAGGAAAAGCGAGTTCTCGCGTTACTGAAACAAATGGGCGAGGACTGGAGAGGGCGACGTCTGCCAAATATCGAGGATTGCGTAACCGGTATGACTTTCGTAGTTCGCATCGAATAATTCATAAAGCTTGCATAAGGCCAGATTTTGTGAAAACGATACTTCGCGAATGAGCAGAGCAGTCTCAGTGTTATCGCGAAAATCGACCCGCGCCGCGGTTTCCAGGATGCCTCGTTCGGCGACGACTTCAGGCTGTTCTATCCGAAGAGCAAACCGAATTTCAATATTTGCAAGAGACCACGTACCCCGCAAATCCCATTTAGCAAATTCCTGCTTCCCCGGCGGTATTTGCTCTCGTTTAGTTAAACTTGCGAACCCGTGGCGACGACGGAGGGTGGGCGCGCCAGGGGTACGCGGGATCATCGAGAATACCGTGGATACTCGAAAGTTCGCTACGTCAAAGGAATTTTCATTTCATTACCTCGCTAAGTGACTACCGGATAGCGAACTCTCCATAATTTGATTAACATTACGCCACGTGAATCGCGATACTGCGTCAACTCGAGGTAATACACCTTTGACGATAGTCGAGGCTCCCGGGAACCAACTCCGACAGGTGAACGAGTTTCGAGTTTATCAAATTTAACGAGCAAAATTATGGTCGGGGTGGGGAGTAGATACCTCAACGGATTTGTCATACGTCCCGGGATTGGACTTGCCGGTTTCGGGAGGATCGGCTACTTTGGAGATGGGAGCTTGAAGGTTCTCTTTTTTTATGGAGGTCTGCAAGCTACTGGAGGAACGTGGCTGTCGGGTCGAACGTCTTCTGTATCGGGGCCTCGGGGGTCTCTGCGATCCACCGTGCTGACCATTCTCGCAGGTACCTTCCTCATAGTCGCTCACCTGAATCGTTTTTTTCCCCCCCCCGAATATTCATCGATATATTTATGTAATACGTGTCGAATCCACCAATACGACCGTTCTAAAACTAGCATTTCTGTGATGTTGGTGAAAAAAATAAACTGAATGTTACCTGGCCATCCTGGCTTCTGGGTCGCCTGGCAGGACCGCCGCCTCTTCCTCCGCGAACGTTGCGACGGAAGAAACGACGAGGTGGTCCACCGCGTCCGCGGCCACCGCCGCCGCGCGGCGCACCGCCCTCGCCTGCGCCCTCGCCTCCCTGCTCGCCCTTGTTGTAACGCGCTGGCTCACCGCCCTCGCCACCGTTCTCGCCCTGCTGCGCTCCACCTCCTGGGCCTCCACGGCGCGCTCCGCGATAGTAACCGTCGTAATTGCGACGCGGTCTGTACCGTCTCATTTGACCACCAGCCTCAGCGGCGTTCGCATCCTCGCCGGGCTTACCGTCTCCTGAAAAAATTAAATAACAATAATAAATTATATCTCCACTGTAAAAAAATTTTGTTTTGAAATTAATGAACAGTATTGGAAGCTTTTTTACATAAACCGTTTCTGAAATTTCAAACACATGTGCGTTGCAATTTTACAATAAAATTTGTATTTTTCATTAATATCTGGTATTTTTGTTTTACAAGCAAAGTTCATTAATGTTTAATTAATATGAGTAATGTCAGCAAACTTCAAGTTCCAGTACATTAAATTTACAATTTATTTTTACAGTGTCCCGCACTTTATCGCGATGTTCGACCGGTGATTGGGTAATAGTTTTTTTTTTATTCAACTCACCAGACTCGTAGCCTTCCTGTCCCTCGCGCGGTCTGCGCTGAGGTCTGGTGGCTCCTCCGCGTCTCGGGTAGAACCACTGACGGTATCCGCGACGTTTGTCAGCGGCGTAGGGTGAACCCTTGACTGCCTCGCCCTCCGGCCCGGTGACATTGGCCGCTTCGTTTCCCTTCTCGCCGATAACCACGTCGAACTCGACGACCTCGCCGTCGCCCACACTGCGCACGGCCTTCTTCGGGTTGTTCTTAACAATGGCCGACTGCAAGTGAAGAACGAAGAGTTTGTTAAAAAAAGCTCTTCACCGTAATTTCTTTTTCTTACACAAACAAACTTGACCTTTGCGTGCAAGGTTCTTGAACAAAAAAAAAAAAGAAAAAGAAAAAAGGTCTCTAGTGTCCAACACTCGAAATTTAACGTTTGAAAGGAAAACCTCTGAATCTCAGTGAATCGAGGTCAATTATCTCCCACGTCAGTGCGGAAAGAATACAGTAATTAACGATGTCTCGTGGCTGTACTCACTTGATGGACGAACACATCCTCCTTGGTGTCGTTCCTGGAACAAACGAGAGAAGAAAAGGATGAATATTCATTCGGATATGTGTAACATATATTTAGATCGGACTCACGCGCGGGCCCATAGATCTCTATAAATATAATAACTAAATATAGTTTAGTGTGCGTATTCTCTCTCCTAGTTCGGAATCTACGAATAGACAAATCCGTTAAGGGGGGCGATTCGACGATTTCGTCCCGAAGAAACGAGTCTTGTTTATTTTCATCGGGGACAGTAAGAAATAGTACATTTCGATACGAGTGCGAAAAAACTTTTTCTGACGAGTATCGAACAAAATTTTATTTCACAAGGTGTGAAAATGGGGGTTTTTGCACGCGAAGCGTGCGAAAAACCGCCATTTTCCCACCGAGTGAAATAATTTTTTGTTCAACAAAAATGAAGCACCGTTTGGCTGAATGGCTTTACGGCGAGCCCGGACTGACTTCCCACTCGGAAAATTATGTTTCCACCTCCGCCGGGTCAGCTCGCGTGCAGCGATGCGGACAGCCGCGAAGGACCCTTCGACGGACTACCACGCTTCGGTAAAACTTTCGGTCGCTAACGCGTCGCGTCACGAAGGTGAACCCGTCCGTGAGGAACGTCCGACGCATTCTTTGCACAGGATGGAGAGAGCAATTCTAGCGCATAAAGAGAACCCGACAACCGAACGCGCGCTTCCCTCTCGGGCCGCCGCTCGGCTGTATAGATCCGTCAATATACATAGATATACGGAGAGAGTCCCCGGCGAGTGAAGCTGCGGAGCAAAGCACGGAGTCGAGAGGTCGTTGAACTCGAGCGCTGATCCTCGCGGTGCGCGCCAAACATTCGTACGGGACGCCGCCAGCTGCTGCTGCTGCTCGCCGGCCACCCTTATAGGCGGGCACAACGAACCCCCGCCAACGCACAACCCCTCAAATATGCTCCTCGACGTTCCCCCTTCGACCCCGTAGAGACCATCGCGGCAGTGCCTCGGGCACTTTCCAATCGACCATTCTTTGTTACTCGTCAGGACCTGGCGAGGCTGATCGTCGCTCTTTTTTTTACAACAGAGTCGTGGGAGCGTTCGGAGCGGAGTTTTTCAATGCCGCCCGATAAACCCCGGCAAGTTCGAATATTCGGAAAAAAATTCCATTGTCCAACAAACTCGATTCTTCGCGCATGATCGCCCGCTAAAAAGTGGAAAAAAGAAACGCTGACTGTGGCCGAACGATTAATCATTTTTTAGTGAAGAAAAAATAATTAAAAAAATATACATTTCTGCGAACCCAAGAGTTACGGCGTTAGTGAAAGGTTTGGGATGGAATTAAGCAAAGCCTGTTACAGCTCCGAATCGGGGAAGACTCCGAGTCACGTGTCGCCCGAGGCGTCTATATAAAGCGCGTCGAGTCTCCGTACACTATAAATGTGTGCCGGTGGACCAGCTTTGCAAGGACTTAATCGTCGCGGCCGTTCCTAATTATCTTCGCGTCGCAGCGAACGGCTTCCCGGTCGCGTGTCCAGTCGAGGTAAACGCTGATAAGGTTTCCCGTTGCTTCGGAGCGCTCCCTCCGATGGTCAGGCCTCGTACGCGAGGAACAAGAATGGGAAGACCCTCCGGTATCTTTTCAATGTCCAACAAATACAATTCTTTGCACGATATTTTTTTATATTACGTAAGGATAAGGATCCTCGACCGGGAGAAAAAACGAGCATCAAACATCGTGGGGTATTTTTTTTCGGAGATAGGACAGAATTGAAAACTCGGCCGTCCGTTAAATTCACTCAATTCGAACTCTGCGCAGAGGCGGCCGCAGGGTGACGACCCTCGTACCGGCGGACCGCCTGGAGGGAAACCCCCCCCCCCCCCCCCTCCCCAGCTGCACACTCGATACAGTTTATACACGGCGGTTATCCGACATTTCCACAACCTTCGAGCACCTCCGATCACGTTTTACCCCGGCCGATTAAGGTCTGCGGTAAAATCCCGATAATAGACTTTCTTAACGGCCCTCCCTGAGATGAGTCGAGAATGACAATATCTATACAGTAGGACCGCGCTTATCCGAGCCTCCGCGTTATCCTGAGCACCCGACTCACCCGAGCCCTCAGCGAAAACTCGGATAAAGCCGATGAAGCGGATTAAGCAGCAGAATGTCTGCAACTGGTACACTGTTACATACGCGCTTAAACGCGTGCAAGTTTGATGCGTCTTTGTATGGCGAGCTGTAAGTACATAAGTTCCGATTCTAGAATCAATGGGTCTCGTGATGTCTCAAAAAAGAAAACGAGTAGTAAATTAACTAGTAAAGTTAATGTTTATATGAAGTGGTGTGTTATTGTTTTAAGTGCACAATAGTAGCGAACGTTTCAATCGAGTGTGCTATCCGTGTTATCAGAGTTTTCGCTTATCCGACGTACACTGTAAAAAATTTTTGTTTGACAATCAATGAACAGTATTGGAAGCTTTTTTACATAAACCGTTTCGGAAATTTCAAACCCATGTGCGTTGCAATTTTACAATAAAATTTGTATTTTTCATGAACATTTTTGTAAATTTTGCAGCAAAAGATTGGTAATTTTAATATCTGGTATTTTTATTTTACAAGCAAAGTACATTAATGTTTAATTAATATGAGTAATGTCAGCAAATTTCAAGTTCCAGTACATAAAATTTACAATTTATTTTTACAGTGTGCGCTCTCCGCCCATTACCTCGGATAAACGGGGCTCTGCTGTATTGCGATTCTAGAAAAGCGCGCCTCTGTGTCTGTGCAACAGCGTTCAAGAAACAATATCGCGAATGCTCCGAGCTTACTTTTTTTTTACTATCCCATTTCTTTCAGAATCGTGAAAACAAGTACGGAGCGAGAGGGAGATTCGAAGAGGAGCGAAGACGCTCGATGGAGAGCAAAGTCTAGTTGCTCGGGCATGGCAGAAAATTGTTGGCTTCCGGCCAGATAAATAGAGAACCCAGAAATAGTGGCGAGTACGTGCTGGATGGAAAAACACGTGCGTCGCTCGAGCAGCGGAGCAAGCTCGGGCTTTAGGCGGAAAAACCGAGGGGATGGGGAGGAGAAGGATGATGCCGCGATGAATCCTAGGGAGAACCGGCCTCGGGGGGGGGGGGATGGTCGCCCCGATGGTCGAGAGCAGTACTAACGAACCGCGTAACTTCGTGTACCGGCTATGCTCCAAATTACCACTGCGCCCATGCAGTTCCCTCGAAATTTAATTGCGTTGCTTTTTTGCCAAAGTTTCGCTACTCCCATGGTCTAATTCCGCGAAGCGTGACCTGCCCACGGAAGAACTGGAGAGCGAAAAAGAAAAAAAAAACAAAAAAAAATGGAAAAAGAGAAATGACTGCAATAACGGTGTGACTCATGACTGGATGTGACCCTGAGATCCAGGAAATGCTCGTTTTCAAATCTATTTTAGCCGATGATGATCGTTCACCTCGCAGGTGAAATTACGTGGGTGTCGCGCGAGCGTCATGCCCAATGCACGTCGTTGGTATAAAAAAAAACATACCATTGTTAAATATCGATATTTTTATACAGCGTTATATAAAAAATAAAAATAAATAATAAGGAGAGGTGGGTGAACGATGGTACTGGCGGCGTTAAACGAAGCTATTAACACTGACCTGTTGATGAACCCGTATCCACTCTTCACGTTGAACCACTTCACAGTCCCGGTCACTTTGTTAGCTGCAACGAGAAACATTCGAATTAAAAACATCAAAATAGCGAGCGCGAGAGGAGTCTTCGAGGATCGGTCGTCGAACGACGGACGCGCAAAAATTATTCGGGTTAATGCGAGTTCACGGTACCGAGAATTGGGTCACCCGACGAACATTGGCTCGGTACTGAATATGCAGGGAAGCTGCCATCGCAAATAGAGCATACGAGCAAACAAAACAAAAAACCCCGCGAAGTCCTACACAAAACTTCGTCCGTGGGACGTCGCTCTCGATACAAATTCCGGAAAAGCGAACAATAGTCGAAGCTCGGCCTATTGTCCGGCGGCCGCCTATTCGCGCAATTAACCTCTCGATATATATTTATATATATTTTCAATTCGACCGAACACCGGATTGAACATCATCGCTTTATCGGCTCGCAAACAAAAAAAATAATCATTCCATACACCCGATTAATGTTCGAATATTTATCGTGAAAATATTGGTGTTCCGGTGTTAAAATAAGTCTGCGAGAGCAATCGGGTGTTTATTTGTTTTCGTAACAGTGAGTGAAAATGTTTCGCGTCGATCGAATTCGTGTTGTTGGTCAAGCGAGGCGTGTCGTATTTGTCGCGTATGTAAATAGGCGTTATCGTAGTGTTTATTCAAAAGAGCGGCCGTGCGTCTGTCCCGATGTTTGTACGAAAGTAAGCATCGATTAATCCGTCGGGAAATTTTCGAATAGACACAAACAAAGGATACAATGAATGAGTAATAATAATGGTCTATGCTTGGGTGCTTGCGATTCGGAGGGAATTGACCTCCGCGCGACAAGTAAACAAGTAGCGCGCTGTAGGTACGTCCAGTTATGGAGAAGACTGTATCGATTGAAAGTTATTCCCAACGACGATTTTCATTGGATTAAACACCGTTGCGATATTTGAATGGATAATTGATTGATTACTCGCGACAAAAGTTACGAGGTACGAGGATATTCGTCGCTAGACAGACGCTCGTAGATCGAGGGCGAAAAAAAAGGTCACGACGCGATACCTGCGGAAGGAAAGGCTTCGCGCTCATTTGCAATTCAGGAGCCACGCTTCTCCGAGCCATGAGACCCGAATAATCCGACATCGCATGTTGCGAACGTCGCGAGCGCATTAAACTCGGGGTTTCGATGGGCAAAGATCTAATCGCTGAAACATCGTAAAAATCCGTCGAGAAAGAGGACGCTAGGGGAGAAAGGAGCGAATGATGCTACGAACGAAATTTGCAAACGCGGGGTTCATTTTGGCAAAAAAAAGAAGACGCGGCCTGCGTGATAGAAAGTCCGGACGAGATGAGGGCGATGAGTACCTCGAACGATCGGAGTAAACGAAAAAATTAAATCGAGAAGAGTGAAATAACGAATGTAACGCGGTTCGTAAACTCGTGGGAATATTCGCGGTCCCGGCACGCCGGCCACATGGTCGTACGTCTGCTCGCCATGGGCGCCATTACGGTGCAGAGAGCGAGCGAAACGAAAATTCGACGGGGAAGAATTTATTCGCTCGCGAGGGATGCACCATGTAAGATACAGTTTTTTTAAAATAAAAATTTACTCACCGATGACCAGCTTTTGCTGGGTAGCCTTGGGCTGTTCGGGCTGTTTTTCCGGGTCAGCCATGGTGGTGGTGTTAGGTGTTAGACACGCCGCTGCCGAACCTAGATGTTCCCGTCCTTCTAGTTGTACTGTTGGTTCCCTTCTAATGTTCCCAACATGGCTGCGCCGCCAGGCGACCGCACAAACAATGCATCACCTGAAACGCCGCCACCGATTGGTCCAAACTGCCGACACTGACCTTTAGCGACCAATCAGAGTCGTACTTTCACGGATGGTTACGGAGCCGCGGCACGAGAGCTACCCACTCGCGTTTTCTCGAACCGACGAGGCACGCAATCGTGGCGCCGCCGTAGTTCAGGAACGTAGGCATCATTCCCGCCTGCCCCGATCCAGTGGATAGCAATTCGAGTGCTAAATAAAGAAAGAGCTCGCGCCGTTCGCCCAATGCCGCACGCGCGGCTGCCTCGTCGGCTGAACGCGGACGCTAGAATCTTCCTATTAGCCGATGGATATCGCCCTGAAGTTCTAAGAAAACTTCGACCGTGCCACAAAAAAAAAAAAAAGATTCTCCGTTTAACGCCATAGAATTCTCCCCTAGCCCACTTAACTTGCACCACTATCATTATTTCACCTTCACCGAGGTGTTGTAATTACCTAATTGCACGAACATACGGTATCTCAATATTTTTTTCATGAGTCCCAAGCGATTCTGGGGGGAGGGGGAGGGGGAAGCGAACGGGGGTTCAACGGGGATTACAATAACTTTCGTCTGTAGAGTACGAGAATATCATTTATTACTCCTCCCATATGCTACAAGTCTTTCGTAATAATATATTACTAATCCACCTCGAATTCCATTACTTTTAAAAACGGTATTAACTTAAAAATCATCAATTATTATACATACATTGTAAATTAACTATCGCGGTTTTTTTTTCTCTTCGTCTTAATAGTTCAATCCTCGTATTCTCTCATATAATAATTCCTACAGCCAGCGCGTATTCTACCCGCATCGGAGCTCGGAACCTTTTGACGTGCACTCGTCTTGCGGTCTCTGTTTTTTTTCTTCTTTCTTTTCTTCATTTAATACCTATGTTATACATGATACTGGTTGGAGGCAGGCAAATGGGTTTCAAGTACACGCACCGATTTCCCAATCTCTCGTATACAGACCTGTATCGCGATAATTCGAATGTCTTCTGGCATCAACGACATCCGCTTCGACAAACGGATATCCAATGATTCTCAAACTTTGGGTACACTTGTCTCGCAGCAATTTAGCCCATTTTTTTCCTCAACTTATCGCTTCGTCTCTCACATTTACGCAGTAAATTCACGCAACTATAATTACATGGATACATTTTTTTGCCGATACTTGCACGGCGATATCGTCGACGAAACTTAGCCGCTATGTAAATTGATTTATATGAAACTAAAAAATAATAATTCGGACGTCTCGTATGAGACGCTCGGTTGAACGGAGTTCGCGTAACAATGAAAATCAGAATGTGCATGGAAAGTATAATGGAGATGCTCTGCTTTCTCTACGTCCGAAGCTCGACGACGAGTCCGATTTACGACCCCAAACTACGGATTACAGGTTTCTTATCTGTTAATCAGTCGTCAAGTGAATCCCTCCGGTTCTCTTCCATTAAAAAATAAACGAAAAAATTCATTAATACGAGTAAAAAGTGTTGGGCAGTTGCATGTTCACGCGAGTGAGAGATTACAATTGAAACACGAACGTTGGCTAATCAGATCGAGTGAACCGTGTTTGTGATTGTGATCGAGATTACGCATTGGTATATTTCGACAGAAAAAAAAAAGTTGAATAAAAGATAACCGATAAATTGAATTTACATCCTCCACTATCTCTGCCTTCGTCGACTCGGTCTCGACCGCGGTCCCGTCGATCCGCTGCCTATGCTGAACATTCCACCGGTTGTCGGAGCGCTGAACGAATTTGTTCCCAGCGCGGGTGTCGTGAACGATCCACCGGCGGCACCGTCCTTCGAGAAATTGAGTGCTGGCGCTGAAGGAGCACCGCTAAAGTTGAAACCGCCTGAAAGAGATCGAGCGAAAGATTAGAAAAATGATTACCAGGTTTTCCGTGTCGACTCAACCCAGGTTGAGTCAACCAGCGAACGATCAGTTCCTGCATCGAGCAATACCTGGCTGTGGCGCCGAAGAGCCGAATTGGAAAGGAGCCGATCCGCTGGGCGCGCTGTTAGCCGGTGCGGCGCTGCTGGCTCCGAAGGCGAAAACTGCGCTCTGCTGCTGCTGTTGAACCGGCTGTGCGGCTGGCTGTGATGCGCCGAAGGTGAAGCTGCTGCCGGCGTTGTTGTTGCCGCCCCCGAATGCTGGAGCGGTCGAGTTCGGTGCGCCAAAGCTCGAGGTACCCGGAGTCGGCTGACTACCGAAGGGCGATGCCGCGTTAGCACCAGCACCGAATCCAGCGAAGCTGCTGCCGCTCCCGCTACTGAAGGCCGGCGGAGGATTGGCCGGAGTCCCGAAACCACTCGGTGCCGAAGATCCGAATGCCGAAGTTGACGTGACCGATGTTCCGAAAGCCGGCGGTGCCGCGGTCGTGACCGCACCGAAGGCGGGGCTAGCCGCGCTGAACACCGAGCCCGTGTTACTTTGATTTCCGCTCGTGCCGCCCGTCGAGCTTTGCAGCCCGAAGGCCGGTGTCGACGTGTTTATCGTTCCGAAACTCGGAGCCGCTGTGCTGACCGTTCCGAAGCTCGTCGTCGACGTGTTCGTAGCGCCGAACGGCGGAGGGGCAGTGGTCGGTGTACCGAAACTTTGCGCTGGGGTGCTCGAGGTTCCAAACATAGGTGTCGCAGCGCCGGGAGTCACGGCACCGAAGGCCGCTTGAGTAGTGGGCTGCGATCCGAACAGCGAAGTGCCAGTGTTACCACCGCTCGCAAAGGTGGAGGTGACATTTGCTCCGAAAGCCGGGGGCGGTTTCGACTGACCAAAACCGCTCGTACCGAAGGCCGGGGCTGCGGTGGTTGAAGTGGCGTTCGCGCTGACGTTGGAATTTGCGCCGCTGAAGAGACTGGATGGGGTCGAGGTCGCAGCAAACGCCGGTGGTGCCGCCATGTGCGTACCAAACGCCGGGGTCTCCATCGTCTTCGGGGTGCCGAAGGTGCTCGACGCACCGGCGAACGACGGTGGGTTGCTGGTCGTTCCGAAGGTCGGTGTGGTCGTCGCCGTGGCGAATCCCACCGCGCTTGTCGATGGCGTTCCGAAGAGACTCGGCTGATTGCTGGATGTCGTAGCCGCAGCCGTCGTGGCCGGGGCCCCGAAGGGACTAGGCAGAGTACTGTTGCTGGCAGTCGTGGTAGCGGAAGTCGTCGAGGGTGCTCCGAATAAGGGGATAGCACTGGTGTTCGTTGCTCCGAAGGATATCGACGAAGCTGTGGACGCTGCGGGCGTCGCTACCGGTGCAGCAGTTGCGTTGGATCCGAACGAAAATCCGGGCTTCGAGGTCGCTGTGGCGTTCGAGCTGAATGTAAAAGCCGCTGTTGTACTCGGTGCAGCTTGGAATCCGGAGCTCGGCGTTGACGAAGCTGTGGTCACGGAGCCGAATATGCTGTTTTTAGCCGGAGCCGAGTTGCTCGCGGAGAAAGTGAAAGCTCCGGTCGCCGGCGCTGTTCCAGCGATCGCTGTTGACGCGGGCTGACTCGTCGTTGTACTTCCGACGGTACTCGTACTCTGCGCGCTGCTCGCAGGTGGAGCTCCGAAGGTGAACGCTTTCTTCTCCGTGTTCTCAGCTGGTGCGTTGCCGCCAAACGAGAACATCGACGTGGTCGCGGGTACTGCAGCACTCGCGAAGCCGCTGGAAGTCGTGCTGGTGAAAGCTGGCGGAGCCGATGTTGCATTACCGGATCCGAAGATAGCGGGGGATGTTGTCGACGCTAGGGTTTTTGGTGTCGGGGCTAATCCTTGCAGGCCGGTAGGAAAAGAACTCGGGGTTACGCTCGCGAATGAAACTTGCCAAGAGTGCGACTGACTGTTCGCCTGAGCGGTCGTCGAAGGGGTCGCGAATGAGAATGTTGCCCCCGAAGTCTGAGGATTCTTCTCGGCGGCTTGCGTTGCGGCGTTAAAAGTCGGAAGAGTGCTGACTGTGGTTTTAGATGGTGC
Source organism: Ichneumoninae sp. B BG-2022a (assembly GCA_030522725.1). NCBI lineage: Eukaryota > Metazoa > Arthropoda > Insecta > Hymenoptera > Ichneumonidae > Ichneumoninae sp. B BG-2022a. The sequence continues at coordinate 25,084 of JAPYZD010001557.1, forward strand.
CGACTGGTTTTCGAAGATAGCCGTGGATGTCGACGATGGGTTGAAGATTTGAGTGGAATTGAATTGAGGCGGTGAACTCGTCACTGCGGTGGCCACTGTCAGCGGAAGAGAGCTCGTTGTTTTTGCCGTTGGAGTCGGCGTTGTGTTCGCTGTTGTCGTTGAACTTGCGTTCAGCGACGTGGGACCAAGAGAAAACGACGGTACAGCGTACGTTTTCGTGCTCGGTGAATTGAGACCCTGGTATGGGAGTGAATTCATCGCGGCTGCTGGTTTCGCGAGGACTGCAGGGCTCTCCGTGTTCTTCGTTTCTGTCGACTCGCTCGCGCTGCTCGTTGGAGGAGTTTCGGCTATCGGAGGTTTGGCAGTGAGTGGACTGATAGCTTTAGCGGAAGCTTCGGTGTTGTCGAATTGGAACGTAACATGTTTAGCCGGTGTCGTATTCGGCTTTGATTTTCCAATAATAGGCACAACGGCGGAGGTCGCTATAGGCGACGTGTTGACATTGGTCGTCGACGTCGAGGAACTCAGAGTAGCCGTACTCGCGGACGACGTCGGAGCGTTGGCTTCCTCGGCTTGTATAACGACCTCGGGATTTATCTTGCTCGTCGCTTTACCGGATATAGCATCGAACATGCTCTTCAGCCTCGTCTTCATACTCGTCTGCCGCATGTTGACTATATCCGACTTTTTAATCTCATCGGCGTCGTCGGTCGTGAATCTCGGTTTGATACTGCCGTGCTCCTCTATCAGAGTCTTGAGTTTGTCGATGTTTTGCGGCTCGGCTTTCATGAACAGTTTATCGGTCAGCTTTACCGGTACGTGTTGCTTTACCGACGAAGTTTCCTTCGCGATCGTCACCTCTCGGTCTTCGACTGCTCGATCATTATCGCGAACGTCGCCACCCGCTTTGTCGACGACCTTTGCGTCGGGCGGAGACTTCAGAATACCCTTCTTCGGTACCGACTCCAGCAATTTCTTGTGAGGACTGTGCAAATCGGAAATTTGCGATTTGTCCACTTCGTTCAAGCCCCGTTTGTTCGTCTTCGTTGTTTCGCTCATCGAACGCTTGAGACTCGGCGACGATCGACCGTCGCCGTGACTGGAGTCCAGAGATTTGAAGTGTTTTCCAACGTCGGGTGTTCCGCTTCTCGATATGTCTATAGCTTTTCTCTTCACGCCCGACGAGACGTTTATGCTGGAGCTCAGGGAGCTGAGAATATCGTAACATGAGGGCATCTTCGATCTCTTCGCCGGCCTGAGGGATTTGTTTTGTGGCGATATTTCCTCCTCGGATCTCGAAGAGTCGTCGCGCGCTCTCTTCTGCGTCATCTCCTCAAGATTCTCCAAACCGTCGCTGAAGACGCCGTCCGTGCGTTGCTTCTTTGCGAGCTCGAAGGTCACGTCCTCGCGGGACGCGTGCCTCTTCAACGATATCTCCCGTAGCACCTGAACAACGCTCGGTGGTGTCGCGCTCTCCGCGTGGCAGATATTTGCGAGAATCTTCTGCCTCTCGGTAGGACTGAATCTGGTGTTTTCCGGCGGCGCCACGCGTACCGTCACCGGCATCCTCATCTTTCCCGTTTTTGTGTTTATCAGTGGCGTCGGACTTGAATTTAAATTCACTCTTGGGAACTGACCCGTGCCGTACTGCGACTGGTGGGTGAGCTTGCTGTTCGCCTCCGTCGCATACTTTGTCAATCTGGTTGTCAGTCCTGGAGATGTTACATCCGAGTATACCCTGTTAAAAATTTTTTTTTTAATGTTGGTTATCTTTAAACAGTAATAATTTTTATTTATTATAATAATATATTATTTATTTTTTAATTATATTGTACTAAAAAATAAAAGCCATCTTTAAGAAAGAATATTTGAAAGTAGTACTTGGGATCGATATTGTATCTGGTAGAGGCAAGCAGTGGCCCTGCGACAGTCTGAACAGTCTTGATCCCTCCGGCTCTGGGTCTCATCTTGGGACTGATGCTGGTGCCCCAGGGGGAGCCCTCCGGACTGTAAGTTGTATCCTCCCTTCTCGACAGCGTATGATTCTGCGGTAGAGAAGCAGATTTCATCCATGGAGATTTGTTGGCTCCGGGATGACCGGCGGCAAAGGCATCTCCGTTCCTAGAATCCTCCTTTCTCCAAGGCACCAGCGGCGTCGAAGTGACCTTGCCGAGTGAACTTCCTTGATCCAGAATTATCGTATCGGCCTCGACGTACGGCCTGTTCTCAAGATTGGAGCTGTTGGCATCGGGCCTGTACGTGCCTCTCGCGATCGGACTCAGACCCTCGACGAGATTGAATCTCGTGCAGTTTCTCGAGCTCGGGTAACTCTCCGAACTCAGTTGATAGGTGCTTCTTCGACGTTGCGCCATTCTCGCGACGACGTGAACACGATAGAGACGCTCGAACTCGTCGACGAGGTTGGCGACGTACCGTCGAAGACGGACGTAAGCCTCGGCGAGAAAGGCGTTCAACTCGCGGCCCCCTTCCTGTAGACGATTTAGCGCGATCGAAGCGTGCGGCGTGAACGGCGTGTCGTCGGCGACGACCAAGGTAAACCAAGCGCAAACGGCGAGGATAATCGTTATCGTCAGAGCGACGAACGGTCCCCAAACGTTGTAGAGGATCGCGCACCCACTTATCACACTGACCAACACGATAATGTCCCGATTTCCTAGATTCCACATATTATATTCAAAAAAATAACCTCCCCATGTTTGAAAACAGCAGACTCACCGAGGCAACCGGAACATCGCCACGTTCTTACGCGGGCATCGACGACAGACTGGCCAAAATCAACATGGCGGAAAATTTATTAAGCGTGCGTTCGTAGCGAGCATGCGCGCATCGGCGCCACCGTTCCTGTTGTTCGATATCTCGAACAGGCGTGCAACCTCCTCAGTTTCGAGGGCGGGAAATTTGAAAAACTTTCTGTCTCATCGCGACGGTAACAATCGTTTTTACGAACAATAAATTAGTCATTGGATCGATGCGATCGATGAGATTTCGATGTTAGGTCGTAGAAACTTTCTTATCGAAAACTGTCGATAAGAGTGGTGATTTGCTACACAGGAAGAGGAAATAGACAAGCGCGGCGTGGATTTCTCTCCGGCTGGTTATAAACACACTGTACTGTAGACTGTAGACGATACGTTGATTCACGCTACAGGATAGTGATGAGTCCTATTTTAAGTCACATCTCGGCTATATCGCCTTTTGAAAGTTGCTTTCGACAGAAGTTTAAAATAAACCTTCCTTCCACCGACTAGCACAGTCTAGATTATTCTTCCGTCCTTTTTAACGTGGTCCGGCGCCGGCTTGCTCCTCAGTAAAGATTCCGATCGCACGCAAACAAGTTGAGCTTAACCATATCCGAGATTGTGAACCTAGTCATCGAGGTGTGTAACAATCCACTCCACTGATAAAATAAAGCATCTCTCTGGCACTAGCAGTTTTCAATCAACCATCAGAGTTCCCTTACGCATAATTTTTTTATTTAGTTCATCGATGTGCAGGCTGCCTGTAGGCTTCGTAATTAAATTCTTAATTTAATTAAGCTTACCTCATTTAATTTCAGTTCATTTAATTTATTTTATTTTTATTATTACAATTGGTGATTCAGTACAAACTATTTTACATACATACATTTTTTGTCTGCAGAAGCTTTTAAGCTCAATTATATAAAAAGAAATAAATCTATGTTCTACACAGTCCGGAGTATACAATCACGACTATTGTAATTTAATGGAGCAATTGTTTTGCAGATTTATATTGTACAATGACGAAAACGAGCTTATTACCAAAAGAATTGAAGGAGAAGGGCAACGAGGAGTTCCAGAAGGGCAATTGGAGCGAAGCACTGTCCTGCTACACAAGCGCATTGAATCTAGCCAAAGAGGACAATGCCGAGAAGGCTGTGTACTACAAGAACAGAGCTGCCGTTTATCTCAAGCAGAACGACCATGCCAAAGCTGTATCGGACTGCGACGAGGCACTGAAGATTTGTCCGAGCGATCCAAAAGCCTTGTTCAGAAGATGCCAGGCACTGGAAGCCCTGGAACGTTTCGAGGAGGCTTATAGAGATGCCAGAATAATTGCCAATGTGGATCCCTCCAACAAGGCTGTGCAGCCAATCCTCGCCAGGCTACATGAGATAGTCCAGGAGCGCCACAAACAAAATTCCAGGGTCAGCTCCAAAGTCGCCCAGATGTTCGAGCTGGCTTTTGACGTGAAAGCGGACAAGGATCGCCGCGACACCGCGATGAACAATCTGCTCGTTCTCGCACGGGAGAACGCCGGTGCCGAGGTCATGTACAGGGAGGGCGTAACGCAAAAATTGATCAAATTGTTCAAGCTCGAGAAGAACGACAACCTCGTTATACCGGCGATACGAATAATTGCCGAACTTTGCAAAAATCGGGTAGACAGAACCCAGCAGATAATGCAGGACATCGGTATCCCGTGGTTTCTTGAGATGCTCAACAGCAAGAAGGAGGAAAGAGTAACGGCCGCACAACACTGCATGCAGGTATTTGAATTGCACCTGAAATTTAAATCCACGAGGAGTGAATTTTATTTTTAATGTTTTAATATATTATTTTTAATTATTGAATACCTTATTTAACAAAAATATGTATACAACCAATGCATATTCATTCGTCACAGACGGTCCTGAACAGCTACAGCGGTATGGACAACAAACCGGAAACGAAGCCGGATCAGCAGATGTGCGAGAAGTACAAGAAGGAAATCGACACGGTACTTTCGTGCCTCGTGTACAGCGTGACAGATCGAACGATATCCGGTCTCGCTCGTGATGCTTTGATCGAACTGATTATGCGCAACATCCACTACACGACCCTAAACTGGGCCGAGCGTCTCGTCGAGATTCGAGGATTGCAGCGTCTGATGGAAGTCGCCAGTGAGCTCGAGGAGTACAAGTACGAATCGGCGATGAACATAACACCATCGACTACAACGGTGACGAGCGTTTGTCTCGCGAGAATCTACGAGAACATGTACTACGACGCGGCGAAGGAGAAATACATGAACGCCATAGACGAGTTCATAAAGGACAAGCTTCTGTCGCCGGACATAGAGTCGAAGGTGAGAGTCGTCGTCGCTATAACGACTCTTCTGCTCGGTCCCCTGGACGTCGGTAACTCCATAATCGCTCGGGACGGCATAATACAGATGATACTTGTGATGGCAAGTACGGAGGACGTATTGCAGCAGAAAGTCGCTTGCGAGTGCATCGTCGCGGCGGCGTCGAAGAAGGACAAAGCCAGCGCGATAATAGCTCAGGGGGTAAACATTCTGAAGAAACTGTATCAGTCGAAGGACGACGCTATTCGCGTACGTGCCCTCGTCGGGCTCTGCAAGCTTGGAAGTTCCGGAGGCAGCGACGCGACGATAAGACCATTCGCCGACGGAGCGACGAAGAAACTGGCCGAGGCTTGCAGGAGGTTCCTCATAAATCCGAAGAAGGAGAACGACATGAGAAAGTGGGCCGTCGAGGGATTGTCCTACCTGACCTTCGATGCTGAGGTCAAGGAGAAACTCATCGACGACAAGCACGCCGTTCAGGCGATGATCGAGCTCGCGAAGACCGGCGACAAGTCCGTTCTCTACGGGGTCGTTACGACTCTCGTAAATCTCTGCAATGCTTACGACAAGCAAGAGATAATACCGGAGATGGTGGAACTCGCTAAATTCGCGAAGCATCACATACCAGAGGAGCACGAGTTCGACGATCCGGATTTCGTCAATAAACGTCTGTGCGCTTTGGCGAATGCCGGTGTGACGACCGCTCTGGTGAGCCTGTCGAAGACCGACAGCCAGAACAGCAAAGAGCTGATAGCCCGAGTCTTCAACGCGATATGCAGTCAGAAAGAAGTTCGGGGTATCGTCGTGCAGCAGGGCGGAGCGAAGGCTCTTTTGCCGCTCGCTCTGGATGGCACGAGCAAGGGTAAGAAGCAGGCTTCACAAGCTCTCGCCCGTATAGGTATAACGATAAATCCGGAAACAGCCTTTCCCGGACAACGCATGTTGGAGGTAATAAGACCCTTCTTGAATCTACTCGACCCCGAATTTTCGGCACTGGAGAACTTCGAGGCTCTAATGGCGCTTTGCAATCTCGCCAGCGTCAGCGAGAGCGCGAGAAAGAATATTCTCAAGGAGGGCGGTTTTACGAAGATCGAGACGTACATGTACGAGGATCACGAGATGCTGAAGAGAGCATCAACCGAGGTAATCACGAATCTGATGATGTGCGAGGACACGATACCGTTCTTCGAGGGTGAGAACGACAGGGTCAAGTACCTCGTAATTCTCTGTGAGGAGGAGGACGAGCCGACCAGCCTCGCAGCTTCCGGTGCGCTCGCCATGCTCACGGCGGTGAGCGAGAAAGCTTGCAAGAAAGTTCTCGACGCTAAGAATTGGCTGGAGTCCATTCACTTCCTGCTCGCGAATCCCAATCCGGGAGTTCAGCACAGGGGTGTGACGATCGTGCACAATATGATCAAGAGCACGAAGGAAGTGGCGGAAAAGATAATCGAGACGGACGTTATGGAGATTCTCATGGCACTGACGAAGAGCGACCTGGTGCAGGACAACAGGATTAAAGAGATAGCTGCGAAAGCTTTGGAGGCTGCCGCCAAGTGGGATCTCATTCAGAAGAAACCGGAAGAGAACAGCGGGGAAACTCCGGCTCCTACGGTTCCTACAACCGCTACGGATCCTACTGCTTCTACAGATCCTACTGCGGCTGCTACGGCTGGTACAGCTCCTACGACTACGAGTCCTCGCACTTGAAGCAAGGCGTACAGTTTGCAGTCACACAGACGAGCCGGTCGGACACCAATGCGCGAGCACCAGCCAATCACAGCTGTGTGGAATGCTGCTCGGCCTTCCCGAGTTCCGTAAACGAGCAACTTACTACGATTAGTACGGAATGTGGAACGAAGAGCGAGGATGATACTTCGAAGAGGTTGAAAATACACACGCTCCTTCAGCATCGGTGCCTTAAACATATTGCGAAATTCTATTAAGTTTTCAACACAAAGACTCTGACGTCGGTATTTTCTTATCGAACGTAGATATCGTAAATTCGTTCTAGGACGCTTCAGCATGAGACATTTAGCCTTTTGCATTTAGTTGAGAGAAACGATTGTTGCGTACTTAAAACATGGACTATCGATTATTGAATCAAAGACTTCCCTGTATCTATTCAAACTTAATAGTTTTATTGTACATAGAGATATTTTACTTTGTATAATATCTTGATAATTAAAATATATTATTAATTTCTTTACTACGAGTGACTAATGTTCCACTGAGGAAGGTAATAAAGATATTTTAAGGGAGCCTCGATTCGTCTGTTTGCGCTATGGACGGATGCGACGACAATCGACGGTCACAACTTCAGGAATGGATGATTCAGAGCTTGTTCCGCTGTTATGCGGGTCTTGTGGTCGACATCGAGCAACCTAATCAACAGGCAGTACGCTTCTGGTGGAAATTTCTCTGGCGGGTGACCCTTGAAAGAGACGACACAATGAATTTTTGATAATCGACAATCTGTTTCGGGCTGGCGGACTAAAATCGTCGCAGGCGTCGTGGTAATGAAAATGATCGAAAATAAATTATATACAAATATAAAAAATAATACGTAATACCTTATCAGAGACACTGTGGGCATTGTCACCTTGACTACTTTTGTTTCTCCCTTGCAATCTTTGACAAAGACTCGGAAGATCAATGCCTGGCACATTGTCACTAACGATAAGCTTTTTGCCTGTTTTAAGTGAGAAAACCAAGTAAACGGGTAATTAAAATAAAAACAAAATGACTCAACGGTCAACAGTAATACTAGATATGGAAAAAAACGAAACAAAATCGATGCCTCGGGCTTGGGTTTTTTGAGGGGACACAATCGTAGCGAAAGTACCACCCAACTTACCCAGCTTTCGGGCGCATTGCTGCATCCTCGTGGATCCGAAAATAGTCGTTATCTCAACCAGCGCGGTACAATCGTCCGGACAGTAAAAGAACGGCTGCGTACCACTCAAGATGCACAGCATCATTACTCCGCTCGCCCAGATATCGATCGCTGTAATGGCAATCGCTTGTTGCTGATCGAACTTTTTACTTCGAAAAAAATAAAAATAAAAAAGTCACAGATTCAGCGAACCTGGTGTTTGATGAGCGTATTTCAACAGAACTTCGGGCGCTCTGTAGCCCGGAGTACCGGCTCGCGGGGCCGTCTGCGGTGGACGGGACAGGCACAGGGAACATATACGCGGCTTACCGAAGCAGTAACACTTTTCCTCAGTCGATTTCTTCAACGCGGCAAGCGAACATTTGATATTGTTCTGCAACAGTTTGTGGAACATCAGTAGTTGTGGTCGCTAAGAACACCGGAACAAAATTCCCCGAATTTTTTTTTGACTCTCCTAGTAGCACAGTTACCTCGTCCGGCCTTTTTCTCTTAACGGATTGAGTATCAGCAAGTTGGGGCTTTGCATCAATGGGTGGAGTAACGTCCTCCTTGTACACCTGAGCCAATCCAAAGTCCACCAGGAGATACTTGCCTTGTTGTCTGTCGTACAAAAAATTACTCGGCTTAACGTCCCTGTGTATTATATTAAATTTGTGAACCTTTCGCAGCGCTATGAACAGAGCTCTCATGTAGCGTTTCAGCTCCGTTACACCCATGTCTTTCACATAATCCTGCAAACAAAAATAAAATTGTAGATACAATTTTTTTACGACCTTGAAGATATCTGCACGAGACGAAATAGTATTAAGTTACAACAGCTGTGTTTTGCATCACACAAACTTTGCTCGGGGACGTTCCCTTAAAAAATGAAATGCTACCAGCAAACACCAATTTTTTTTCCACACTCGTACATTAATAGAGACTTGCCAAAGATGAAATTTGATGTCACGCATGTGCGTAACATATCTTCAAGGTAATTTTTTTTAGTAATCTTTTTGAAAGCATAAAAATTATATATTTTCTTACAGAGAATTTATCATGCCTCATGTATGGCATAACAAAGGCGACCGATCCTGCGTTACGAAAACACAATTCTACTCCGACAACATTGTCGGCTCCTCTGTAAAAAAAATATGACCTAGCGATTAGTGAATTGAAACGAGCCGATTGACGAGACACCTTTTTGATTGTACATAGTTACCCGATTTCCTGTAAACATTCCAATTCTCTCTCCAATCTACTGGGCGGATATGTGGCGGTCAGGTACTTTATGGCAAACTTCTTATTCTCCCTGGACGATTTAAGAGTGGCTAGAAATACGGAACTGAATGTACCCTCACCGACCTTGTAGTGGATGTCAAAGATATCGTTGAGGATTGGCAAACTGGCTAAGAGGGCATTGATTTTTTCCGTATCGGGTCCTTAAACAGAAAAATTTTTGGATTTGACTGTTTTTTGTGTTTTTTTTCATAAAAATTGAAAGACACCAGATACTCTCGAGCAGAACATCCTCTCACCTTCTTCAGGCTCTCGCTTGGATTCTACCAGACTCATGGCTCGTTTTTCTCAACTATGTCACCGTTTTGACTGCCAGCTACGACATCATAATGTTTACCGTACGCGATGCACGTTTAACCAAAGTTTGTAACCTTCGGACGGGACTTTACAAATTGGCGCCAGATCAAGGATCAACAAAAGAATCGAGAAAACATATATACATATATAGATATTATGCACATACGTGACTGGAAGCTGTACAGGGCCTAGATCCCCATCACATCTTTCCCTAATGATATGCTTATGCTACGATAAAGTTACGCGAACGGTAACCTTACGGCAACGCCAATATCAATCCGATGTCGCTAACAGACTAAAGAAAATACATTTTCCTCGCTTGCGCTTCGCAAACAATTCAGAAATGTATTTTCTTTAGTCTATCAGTGACATCCGATTGACATTCGCGGTGCCGTAAGGTTACCGTTAGCGTAACTTTATCGTATCATTAGCGAAAGAAGTGACGGGGATCTAGGCCCCGAGGAGCCCCAACTAGCGAGCACGCGTTCGTGTTATAACACTACAAACCTATACACACTTCACAAGGTTGGGTTTTTAACGGTGCGGAATTGCATGGGCGGTCCCGTTGGTGTTACATATCGAAATAGAAAGCGCGGTTCTGATGAGTAAAAATTTCGTGTCGCGTATGCGCGGATCCCATATTGCCATGCCAACAGAAGAGGGAGAGAGAGAGAACAGCAAGCACACAGTGCCCTCTGTGAAGATACCTCTTTTATTTACCCGCCAAGCGTCCTGCAAGTTGAAAAGAATCAAACGATGAGAAATATTTGAAAACGAAATAACAAACTTTTTTTATTAAAGATATAAAAATACTTAAAGTTTATTACATATTGACGTTAATCTCGAGCTTTTTGTTAACTATCGTATACGAATCATCATAAATTTGTCTTGTGCTTACAAAAACACTGCCATTTTAACTTTCACAACTTTCACACAGCTATTAATACAGATGAATAATTAAATAATTAAAGGTAATTCCCCTCGCATGCAAAGAACGCAAATCTTATATTATCAGTCACCTTTGCATCTCATAACAATCTCAAAAGCTCAACAACATTTGTTCACACAAGGTTACAAGTAATAAAAGTAGATGAAAAAAGGACTGTTCATCTTGTATAAAAAAAAGAAGAAAAAAACCAATGAAAATGTAATTGGAAAATATAAAAGATAAACGCGTACCCTGTAGCTAACTATTGTTATTGTATTGTATTGTAAACTATTTGCGGCTTATGACCATATCTATGTGCCCTTTAAGGGTTCTGAGTTGTTGCATAGTCTCAGGGTCGAGGTCGGGAACATGGGAAAGTCTTAGCCCTGAATTAGGCAACAGCGATATAACATTGCCATTGTGAAGCGGTACATTTATATTTGGCACACGTTGTTGAAGATCT
>JAPYZD010001558.1:0-20107 GCA_030522725.1 Ichneumoninae sp. B BG-2022a
ACATTGTCGATATATGCACCACACGGATGTAATTCGATAAACCTCTCCTGTCGTAGACTATAATGCAATATCTGCAAATATATGCAAAAATCTATTCGCAATATATTGAATTTGTCTATTCGATATCATGGTGGCCGTTTTTTCCCGGAAAAATTTCCCGACTCTTCACTGACTAAATTAAAAATATTCCCTGACGAAACTTTTAACGACTTCCATTTTTTTAAATTAACGATGCAAATGAAAATGCCTAATTAGTGTATTGCTATTTGATTATATATTTTTTTCAAAATGTTCCCAGTTTTTTTTAAGGCTCCCTTTCATGTTCTTCTTATTTATTTATAGAAGGTTCGGCGACAATTTACTTTTCCCTGACCAATTTTGAACATTGTCGATATATGCACCACACGGATGTAATTCGATAAACCTCTCCTGTCGTAGACTATAATGCAACATCTGCATATGTATGCAAAAATCTATTCGCAATATATTGAATTCGTGTATTCTATATCATAGTGGGCCTTTTTTCCCGGAAAAACTCCCTGACTCTTCACTGACCAATTAAAAATTATCCCTGACGAAACTTCCAACGACTTCTATTTTTTTTTTTATTAACGATGCACATGAAAATGCCTAATTAGTGTATTGCTATTTAATTATATCTTTTTTTTTCAAAATGTTCCCAATTTTTTTTTAAGACTCCCTTTCATGTTCTTCTTATTTGTTTATAGAAGGTTCGGCGACAATTTACTTTTCCCTGACCAATTTTGAAATTCCCTGACTTTTCCCGGTTTTCCCTGACCGCTGCCACCATATATATGATTGATGCATCTCAATAATATAAATAAGTATGTACACGAAGATATATATTTGCCGAAATATATTGAAAAATATAGCCAAAAATCCAAAAATAAAAGGCTGCGATATATATGCTTGTATATTGCAAATATATTTTTCTGTACACTTTTTCGTATTTTTTGGCTATGGAATGAAGGACGGCAGAGCCGGTTCAGCTTTACATTGTGAATGAATGTACACCAATAAACCTCTCCTGTCGTAGATTATAATGGAACATCTATAAATATATGCAACAAATCTATTCGAAATATATTAAATTCATTCATTCTATATGATTGAAGTATGTCAATAATATAAATCGCTATATACACGAAGATATATATTTGCCGAAATATATTGAAAAATATATCCGAAAAATCAAACAAATTTCGGCGAAATATATATTTTGTATATCACAGATATATTTTTCGGTGTATGCCACGTAAACTTTTTTTATCGATGTGGAACGCGTTGCGCGATATAACTAGCTTCTGGCAGCTAGCTGGCTGTTATACGAAGAGTGTACCATGCACAAGTGCCAGCTACACCGGTGTACGAGCAATATATCGCGTGACTCGGATTTAAGGAGGAAGTGATTTCCGTGTACAAGCATGCAGTATACGCCCTTTTGATTTTGGTCGTCCGAGCATATGTGCATGTGTGTGTGCACGGTAACACAGGCTTTCCGTATATAGCGTCATTACGTGCGAAGCGGGATCGCCTGAAATAAAGCAAGGTCAAGTTTAACCAAGGCCGCATGCCGATAGGAGTATCGGCCCCCGGGGCGACGTAATAAAATTCTTTATTTATACTCTCGGACTCTCTCTTTCTCCTTCTCCAACTCTCTTTCTCTTCGGAGGGGAAAGGCGTGCGGGAAATGTTTTGATCTCGGCTACGATAACGGAAGACTCAAAATTTGTCCGACGATTTTGTAACTAATATCTTGTTGTTTTCAAACACACACACACACACACACACACCCCATATATGCAATCGTCGACGAGAATAGCTTGCTTTTCAATGCTAGAATTTCAACCCCGGAAGATAAACTTACATTTTCACGAAAATGTTAAAATATTCGTTAAGAATGTATAACGCGACTGAGAATCAGAAGGGCGTCCACCCGTATACTTTAACATAGGGTGGGTGCCTTTTCGAGTCTCAATTTTCTGTAGACGTGTCAAAAGATCGATCACTGCCGGATGTTAAGATTAACTGAAACACCAACTTCCCCGCCCAATCCAGGCTCAGTCGGTATCTCAAACTGTAATCAATTTCATGTGAGAAATGTTTTTGATTTCTGCCACGATACGAGAGGCTCGAAAGTTTTCCGACGTTTTTGTAACTAATGCCTTGTTGTTTCCGTACACACACACACACACAAACATATATGGGTGTCGACGAGAATAGTTTGCTTTTCACTGCTGGAATTTCAACCAAGGAAGGTAAACGTATTTTGTAACAAATATGTTAACAAGTACTGAACTTCATGTCGATTGGACTCTCACAAGTATACTCACAGCTTCTACAGATAATCACCGATACAGATATACTGTGAGCGCGGAAGCCTACATAAACGCTATTTTTGAAATATTCGTTAAACATCTATAACTGCGCGGCTGAGAATCAAAAGGGCGTCCATTCGTATACTTTAATTCACGCTTTTTCGACACTAAATCTCAACGTATACGAGAGCCCTCTCAGATCGGGTTCTCCTCTTCGAGTGATTCATGAGAGATACTACGATACGAAGTGATACGATGTGATATTAATTGTTAATTATCCTCCAAGGCTATTTTCATTCTCGTGTGTAGTAAACTATACCAAAATACATCGAAAAACTAAAGTGTGTACTGTGCAAGACAAAAAATCATTATGAATTTAATTTTGATCCCATACTGTTATGATGTTATATTATTTGAATTATTTTATGTAAAAGGGCTCGTCCCGTAAATAAATAAATAAATAAATAACTATATTGTAAACCGATAATAATTAATTTGTTAAAATTAAGACCGCTGAAATATTTTGAAAAAAAAACTACTGTAATCAAGTTCAATTTTCTAAGTACATCGAATAAATTATCCCAACATATTATGCTTTATCATAATAGTATTTCAGTTGTACGTATACATATACGTGGATAACACAGAGGCTCGCGGGTACGCGCGCGGTTGCGGCTAGTAAATAAATAAATAAATAAATAAATTTTCTATACACGTTTCAAAAGATCGATCACTGCCAGATGTTACGATTAATTGAGACACCCCCTATCCGCCCAATCCAGACGCGGTCGGTATCAAAACTGCATTATTTTTTCTTTTTTCACGAGTACTGGTATGTAGGATCAAAACAAAAGTCTCATCGAAACTTGACACGATATCCGTTTTCGATGAGACTTCCCGTTTGAAAGTACATGCGACGAACCGCGAAGAAAAAAAAATGTCATCGCAGTCTTCATTGCCGATTGCGGTAATTCATATACTCTTAAAGGCAAAATTGGTGAGGTCATTTTCACACGGTGCGGAAGGGAAAACCGTGATATCGATAAAAACCGTGAACGCTTTTGATTTCCTTCCAGCCGAGCTGTATGCCGCGAATAAACAAGTGACGCGATATGTTCCGACTTGTGTATCTTTAACTTTCTTGACCTTGACAACGCTAGTGTGTACTTGAGCCATGAGTAGAGACAAAGTGCAAGGCGATCCTCGCGTCACGGCGCGATATTTTCAACCGCTTAAGGTGGGTCTAAAGATGAACATGAACTCAAAATATTTTTAATAGTTTTCTCAGAAACGGTTTTATAAAATAAAAACGAATTGCGGGCTTTACCGCGAATTTGATTAAGGCGATGCGCCCCGCAAAAAATGTTAATGCATTATATTTACCGAAACGGTTCTGTAACATGATAAACGAAATGTCGTTTATCATTTTATAGAACCGTTTCGGAAAATATAATGCATTAACATTTTTTACTCTATCTCTCGCACTCCTGCGTGTTTAGCCTCCCCTTAAAAGAGAAGTAGGGTAGACCGGGGCAAAACGGGGTTTTGGGCAAAATGTCATTTTCCAATAATTTTTGGATGCCCGCATTCGCCCTATCGGATACATCAGGCTTTTTTGCCCAGTTTTGCCACCTTGTCCGATCCAAAAATTATTGGAAAATTTAGTTTTGCCCAAAAACCCCGGTTTGCCCCGTTGCCCCATTTTGCCCCGCTCTCTCCTACGTATTTTATGTGTATGCGTGGCCTGAACTTGTTACTGGCGACCTCGCGAACCGACCAATATCGGACTACGTGCTTCGCTGATCTTTCCAATAATGCGCCTCGAGAGTAACGTTCGATGAAGTCGTGGTTAACCCTGAGGTGTTGAAGTGGCTTGCAACATAGTTACGTCTCGACGAAATGTATATAAATAAAAATTGGCACATAAATCGCTGATGAGAAATGAGCCGTGGTTTGATCGAATGCCAAATCGTCAAATAGAAATGAACTCTCCTACTTGCTTCGTTTGATATCAAGTTCAAGGATAGCCGAGATAGAAAGTCGTCGCGATACGAATGTTCTTCGCGACGACCTTCGCTCCTGCATTAATTTCCGGACGGGAAGTAGGAATTTATTTCGTACAACTATCGATTTGCCTGTACGAAATAAATTGGACCCAAGGATCGATATTACGGATATAATCGCTGCACCATTGCCATTTATACGGCAGTTGTGTAAAACGATGTATTAAAGATGGTTCGCATTTTTTAATTATTTTTTTTTTATATTATATCGATACCATTGACGATGTAAATTCATACGAATTACATTTTGTGGTCACGTATATTGTTAATTATTATACTGGGTACCAATAATTGCCTAACGGTGTATCGTCGATACAAGTAAAAATATATATATGTATATATTACAACAGTTTATCGGAGCTACCGATTCGTACGATTGTGTAGCCTATGACGAAGGCTTCGGCTCCACTCGCAACGTAGATTTACGTTGAATCTTGGGTATCGTGTGGCATTGATGATTGTGGTTTTGAAATTTGTTATTCTTTACCTCCTTTACCTCCTTTCCCTCTTCCTTTCCTTCCATTCGACGGTTTCGCTCTGGCTTTTCCTCGTGGTTGCTTTACGCCTCGTCCTTTACCACCCTTCTTTCCGCGTCCCTTTGTTTTTTCTTTGGCCTTCGCCGCTCGCAGATCCTTTTTCATCCTAGGATCGACAACTTTATAACGGCCTTTCACACCAGGCGGTCTAATTGCTCGCCTCTGTGCGTCTTGTTTCTTCGCTACGACGTATGTCACTACTTTTTTCGGCTCTTTCGCTGCCTTCTTGTACAGTCTGAAACGAGAAATAGGCGCCGTTAAAACGTGAGTGCGAACTCGTATAGAATAATATATTACACTGTAAAAAAAAATCGTATAAAATTTAATGTACTGGTGCTAAAAGGTTTTATGCATAAACTGGTATATTAAGTTTCAAGTACAATTGTGATAAAAAATTAATGTACATTAAAAACTTCAGAACTACTTTAGTTTTGATCATTTACCTTAATTTGACTACAAAAATACTTTAATTCCAATAATTTACTTTAATTTCACTCTACAAGTCCATTAATTTTTCGTGACGATGGTACCTTAAATTTAATACACCAGTTTTCCCATAAAAACTTCCAGTCCGGTGTAGTAAATTTAAAATTTTTAAAAGAATGTGTGCTGCAAAGGAGAAGCAATTGAGCGATTTTCGCCGAGTGTAAAGTTTGCGGAAATCATACAAGATGAAGATCCACTCCCTACGGTGTAACGTATGAAACTTTTTTTCCAACTTCGTTATAATAACTACATTTCTTGCGTCGCAAGAGAAATCGTTATATTCGCCGATGACTATTGCTCCCCCGGAGTAATAGGGATTCCAGGGGGAGTAATAAGTCCTATTACTCGCTAGAGAGTAATGAAACAGTCTTGCGCATGTGCACAGCTTGACAATGATCATCGGTCAATAATAGGCGATTTTCCGTCCGTATTTTTTTATGTAACTCTTTCATGAAATGTGCTACATTTCGTGTCTGCCGAGAGTGGCGTAAGTGGCGCTTTACAGCCAAGAGTACTAAATACCCGGCGCAAGTGCAGATCGGGCGGATTTTACTTTACGCACGCTCCTCGTACTTTACGCACGCTCCTTGTACTTTACGCACGCTCCTCGTACTTTACGACGCTGGCCACTATCAACAGGCACGGAGTAGCACTTCTCCTATATGCATTACAAAAACATTATGCAATACTAATGCGTTGTAGCGAACATCATACGCAAACTGTGAACAGAGTCGCCCTCGCCGCACTCGTACCGTAGCACTCGCTTTCGGCTCGTGCTCCTCTGGTATTCGTGCAGCTCGTTTGATTCACCTCACAGCATGCGTATAAATTTCGCTTTACCGCACTCGTATCGAAAATTACAAAAATGTAATGGTGCACTGGTATACTCACGCTTTAACTTGCTTGGCCTTTTCCCGATCGCTCACGTCAGTGTTATCCATCAAAGCTTCGACCTTCTTCTTCGCCTTCTCCAACTTTTTCAGCGCTCGCCTCTTCTTTCTGGCTTTGGCTTCCATAACTTTCTTTATTGGACGTACATTGAGCTCCTCGACACGTTTTTTGTACTCGTCAACGAGCTCCTTGGGCACGGGTACTTCTTGCTTCATGTGTTTCTCCTCGTCCTGCACGAACCACTCCGGCAACTTATCGTCGTTGAACGCGAATCTGTTCCAAGCCGCATCGACGACTTCGCGACGAGATTTTTTGCTCTGGACCATCAACGAGCCTAGGGCCAGATCCTCGTCCGTGAGCTTTCTCTTGCCCTTCGTTTTCATCGCTGAAACAACCATAACCGACAAAATTGTAGAATAATCGTGGTGTTCCAGTAAAAAGACCGTACGAAAGGACATTCAAGGACAATTTCAGGTTGCGTTAGGACCGCGCGCGACCTACGAAATAACATTTAGTTTGATGACCGTTTTCGTTTACGTTGGAATCGGCTCAGAAATAAAAATCTACTCACTATGCACGAATGTATATATGTATCTCAGCGAAACTAAGGATGGTCGCGAAATAAAAAATTCAACGATATTCTAGGACTTTTTCAAGGACAGGCAAAATTCAAGGCCAGTTCCAGAACTTCAAGGACTTCAAGGACTGCCGGACACCGTTATAATCATTGTCCATCTACCCTCATCGATGTAATACTCACGGGCATTTTTGGAAACGACTTCAAAGCCGTCACCTCCGCCGACTTTCTTCGTCTTCTTGTCCTTCTTTTCCTTCTTTTCCTCTCGATCCGGTGCCATAAGTTCCATATCGTAATCCGAATCGGAGTCGGCGTGCGTTTCAACTTTCCCAACGGGCTTTCCATCCGGTTTCTTCGCCTCTCCTATAATGGTGCCGCCTTTGTTCTTGTAAGCTTCTACCATTTTGTCGAGCTCGAAGTCCTCGTCGTCCTCGTTCTCGAGACTCTTGAACACATCTTTCTCGAACCACAGCTGAGCTTTGTGAATCTTTTTTGTCTTCTTATCTCTGGGATCCAAATCTGTTATGAGAGGATTATCCACGCTATCTTGCACGTCCCTTTTTCTTTTAGGTTTCACGTCCTCCTTCTCGTCCTCGTTCTCGGAATCCGTCAATCCTGTATATCACATCAATGAGATAATAATAATAATAATAATAATAATAATAATAATAATAATAATAATAGTAATAATAACAATAATTTCATTTATGTAGAATACACTGTACTAAATGCAATCTTATTTTTCTCCTTATTTCTATATTTGATTTGGAAAAGGTGACGTCCCGTAAATAAATAAAATAAATAATATTAATGTGGAAAAACATGTTTTTTTCATGCATACCTAGTCCAGACTTCTCACTACCCGAATCCTCGTCCTCCGAATTTTCCGACTCGCTGTCCTCCGTCTTGTAGTATTTACCCGAGCTATCCAAGCGACCCTCGTCCTTTTGGTATTTCAATTTTTTCGGCAGTACCGCCTCGTCGTCCGAATCGACGTCGCTCTCGGCCGCGACGTCGGGAGTCTGGTCGACGACGGTTTCGAGTTCCTGACGAGTTTTAATTTGATTGAGATTGAACATATCGTCGCCCTCCAGCTTCGGTCCCTCGTCGCCCTTGTGGACCATCTTCAGGTTGAGCCGCTCGTTCAGCTTCGTGCGCTCCTTGCTCGCCTTTTTCTTCTTGCGCTTCAGCTCCCGAGCGGCCTGGGCTCTGAGTTCGGCGATCTCTTTGTCGACCGCCGCGTCCTCGGCATCCTCCTCGTCCTCGACGGTAGCCGGCGCCGCGGCTTCCTCGGCGTTCTCCTCGCCAGTCTTTACCAGCCCCGCCGCTTCGTCGGCTTTCTCCTCGAACTCCGCTTTCAAGTCTTTCCACCAGGACAACAGCAGCCTCAGATCTTTCCTGCCCAAAACCTTGATGTCCTTGCAGCACTCTCTGACCTCTTTGGTCGTCTTCTTGTGATTGGCTATTCTCTCCTCGTCGATTACTATCTCAGACGTGTTTTGGAGCGTCTCGATGCCGCTCGCGCTCGCTATAAAATCGGTTGCGGACAGTTTGTGATGAAGTGTATAGTCGTTGTCCGGATATCCCTCGGCCTTGGCCTTCTTCTGTTTCTCCGGATGAAATACATTGAGTTTGTTCTTGGACTCCACCTCGAGTTCGGAGAAAACATACTTGGGATCCAAAAACTTTGGATCCAGTTTGTCAGGCGCGACGTAGTACTGACAAACAACGAAAATTTCGGCGGACTCGTTACGCGAAGCCTGAGGCTTCGTGGCGTGTACTTTTTTGAAGAGTTGCTTCAGCACCCACACCAGCGGATGGTAATCCTTGGATCTGAAGACTTTGGTGACGAACCATCCGCCCGGCCTGAGGAACTGAGTGGCGACCTTGACGGCGGCTAAGGTCAGGACGGCTTGCTGGTAAGCGTCGTGAAGCCAATTTTTACCGACGTTCGGCGCACCGTCGTTCAGCACGACGTCGGCCTTCCATGTTTTGAGTTCCCGCGATATGGCTGTGCGGCATTTTTCCGTAGTTATGTCCTCGGTTATGCCGATGCAGCCGGGAATCTGTTTTATCGGAAACAAATCGACGCCGATGACGATCGACGAGACGGGCATGTTCTGCCGCGCCACTTGCATCCAACCGCCCGGCGCCGCGCACAGATCTATGCATACTCGAGACTTTTGGAGGAACTCGAACTTCCGGTTGAGCTGTATCAGCTTGAAAGCGGCTCGGGATCTGTAACCTTGAGAGAGAGAAAATAAAAAAGTCATGCGATTAAGCTTTGGAATCGAACGAGACGATCGATCGCGAGGTTAAGGCCGCGAGCGTGCGGTGCAGAAAAACTCACCAGTTTCCTTCGCCAACTGGTAATACTTATCCCGCCGCTGCTTTCCGATCTTCTTCTTCTGACCCATCTTACGACAATGAGCCGAAAACCCCTCCCCGGCGCGCTAAAGGGATAAACTCTGCACTCGATCGAAACAAAAATAATGCGACTCGACGGGTACGGACGAGCTTAACGAACACACTGAACGCCGCACGTGGAGCGTCGCGACGCCATTTTTTTTAAGGAGGTTGGAGCGCTTCGGACTAGCGCTATATTCACGAATACGTGCCTGTTCGAAAATTAGCACAAACCAGTTAGTATTTTTGCAAAGCCATTGCAAGTAATGTTTTATACGTTAAGGACTTCTGGTGTAATCGAACTAAGCGTCCACTATAATCAGTAGATGAGTAAAAGTTTAAGGAAGTATAAACGACTTTAAAAATATAGCACTACTTTGACTAGTGTGAAACGCTGTAACCTCCTTAAACAGTTTTATCAGGTTTTATTAGCATCGGCCAAAAAAAGTCCCTAGTCAACGGCCGAAGATGCTTTGGGCTGTCCGTCGTGGCGGCCCTGGGCCAGCGAGGCTGTGAGGCGGCCGAGGCGGCTAGGCGTTACAAAGCGTAAAATATTGTCAGTGTAGTTGTGAACAATTCGAGTTTTTTACCGGATTAATAAACATTGCACCGGCTTGTATCAAGGGTAATAATGTTGTTTCGTGCTTGGGTTAACGCCTGTTCGAACGAGAGATCCGACTTTAATTATATTTTGTGTTAATATAAAGGTTCCCAGTTGATCGAGTGCTCGTTGACGAATACCGAGTTTCTTTTTTGTTTAACGCTACTCGATTAACTTCGCGTTGTTTATGGCACGCGACGCTCGCGTAAGCACGCACGAGGCGACTCGTTCCCCGTCTCAGTTAGGAGTCAATGGGGAGAAATTGTGTCGCTAGCTTAGCGTCGAGGTTATACCCGCGAGAGCTCCGCAAACGCTTCGCTCGAAGCTTCGTTACTCGCGATATTTCCTGAAATGAAAATATTCGGAGTTAAGTGTGATTCGTCGTTTCCAGAGCGTCCCAGAGGCGACGAGAATGGCGCAGAGGTTTCCGGTTCCTAACACGGGGAACAATGGTCCGCCGCCGCAGCGTTATCCGCCTCCCTCAGTGCCGCAGAATCTGCGACAATATCCCGGACCAAACTTTTCGGTTTGACAATTTTTTTTCGATCCTATGTGTATCTGGGGGTTTGACCTCAAAGCTGTTAGTCGATAACCTTACCGATCATTCCAGATGCAACAGAGGTCGGGATTCACTCCTCCGCCGCAGATGGGCAGTGCGCCGGGACCCGGTGGAATAATGCGACCCAATCAACCGTACTCGACCATGCGCCAAGGTCCCATGCCTGCCCCTCCGGGCAGCAAAAGAAGCGCCGACCAGCGGATACCCATGTCCCAACAGAAGCCGTAAGTCCTCTGTTCCCTTCTGTCGAGTGGGTCGGATCGAACCAGAGCTAGGCAAAGTATCAAAAAATACTTCAAGTTTAAAGTACAAAGTATCGCAAGTACTCCAAGTATCAAGTACTTTTTGTACTTAAAGTTTTTCTCAAATACTTTTTCCATGTACTTTTTGCAATGAGGCTTGTAGCGTTCCCTCCCGTTCCCCCCCCGTTGAGCGGGTTGGATCAGCGCTGGGCAAAGTACGAAAAAAAAAGTACAATGTACAAAGTACCTGGTGAAATACTTTTTGTACTTGAAGTATTTATCAAAAATGCTTTCCAAGTACTTTTCGTGATTGGCTTTGTAGCGTTAAGCGTTATTTGCGCCTTTAAAAAAGTAAGCAAGTGGTGCGTGGCTTCCACATTTATTACAATTTTGGGTATAGCTTTGCTCTATGAGAAATTGCATTGAACGATTTTAGCTTCCCAATAGAGGAAGCTAGGCGCGAAATTGTAATTCATGAGGAAGTCATGGGCAAATTACTGCAAATCTTTTTCGGTAACATTAAAAAATGTTTGCCATTGTAGAAAATTTTAACGGTCAAAATTTACGGAAAAATTTTATTGTACAAAAATCGCTAACTGCAATTTTCGTAATTCGTCGTTTTGAAGCGGTTTTAATCTATTCTTAATTTTTTGTTTCTCAAAAAACGAAATCTAGTTTCTTCTAGATATTTTTTTTTATAAAAAAGCGGGCTAGGACCCCTCTCGTTTTTTTTTTTTTTTTACAGTATAAAAAAAAATTCTCGTTGAAAATATACTTGCTGAAAAGTTTAGACTACTCATCGAGTATCCGTAATGCGAGCGCGTACTCAAATAATACTTTTACTTGGTACTTGAAATCTTTTTAAAAAGAACACGATGTACCACCCAAGTACCCGGTACTTCAACTTCTGCCCGGCTCTGGGTTGGACAAAAGTAACTGAAAGAAAGTCACAAGCCAATTTGTAACTTTGACTATTCGACCCCCTCGACAAAACATATATATCATGTGAAAGATTTGAATCGTGTGTTTTTTTCTGTACATTTATATCTACTGATACAAATGTTTATTTGTTTCATCATTTTCGGCCAACGGATCTAACGTCGTAAACATCAACGCCCAAGCCACAAAAAAAAGCCAAGTTTCAAAATTTCCTTTGATTTTTCTTAATCTATGATTTTCCCTACTGGTAAACTCATCTAGGTATTTTTGGAACAGTGATTTTTCACATTCCACGTCGAAGAAGAAGAAGAAACTGGCGGACAAGATATTGCCGCAGAAGGTGCGGGACCTCGTCCCGGAGTCGCAGGCGTACATGGATCTGTTGGCATTCGAGCGTAAATTGGACGCTACGATAATGAGAAAGCGTCTCGATATACAGGAGGCGCTGAAGCGCCCGATGAAGCAGAAGAGAAAATTGCGTATTTTCATATCGAATACGTTTTACCCGGCCAAGCCAGCGGGCGAGGGTGAGGGGCAAGAGGGATCCGTCGCGTCTTGGGAGCTCCGTGTCGAGGGACGGCTTCTGGACGATACGAAGAACGATCCTAACAAGGTACGGATTTGCACCGAATTCACTATCGAATATCGCCTTGGTAAAATTTCAAGCTGTCCTCACTGATTTGTCGCATCTCGTTCACAGGTGAAAAGGAAATTCTCCTCGTTCTTCAAGAGTCTGGTCATTGAATTGGACAAGGATCTGTATGGACCCGACAATCACTTGGTAGAGTGGCATCGTACATTAACGACGCAGGAGACCGACGGTTTTCAAGTCAAACGACCGGGAGACAAGAACGTCCGTTGCACAATACTCTTGCTTCTCGATTATCAACCTTTGCAGGTAACGGGAAGAAGGGGCGAAGAATCTTTGCGCCACGCTCATTGTCAAACTGTGTCTTCTTCGCAGTTTAAATTGGATCCCCGGCTAGCTCGTCTGCTGGGAGTCCACACTCAAACCCGGCCAGTGATTATCTCGGCTCTCTGGCAGTACATCAAGACTCACAAGCTCCAAGACAGTCACGAAAGAGAGTTTATAAACTGCGACAAATACCTGGAGCAGATATTCGCTTGTCCGAGAATGAAGTTTGCCGAAATACCGCAACGATTGAACCCGCTGTTGCACCCACCCGATCCAATCGTCATAAACCACGTTATCAGCGTCGAAGGTTTGTAGAACAAATTAACACAACAAGGGACTTAAAATGCCAGCTGTTTTTAGAGTGTTTAATGACGAGAATATTAATATTTATTATCAGGCACGGAAACGAAGCAGACCGCGTGCTACGACATCGACGTCGAGGTCGACGACACGCTCAAGACACAGATGAACAATTTTTTGCTGTCGACCGCGAGTCAACAGGAGATCCAAAGTCTCGACAATAAGATCCACGAGACCGTCGAGACGATCAATCAACTGAAAACGAATCGCGAGTTTTTCCTGAGTTTCGCTAAAGATCCTCAACAGTTCATAAATAAGTGGATAATATCACAGACCAGAGATCTGAAGACAATGACCGACGTCGTCGGTAATCCGGAAGAGGAACGAAGAGCCGAGTTCTACTATCAGCCGTGGGCGCAAGAGGCTGTTTGCCGGTACTTCTATACGAAGGTTCAACAGAAACGAGCCGAATTGGAACAGGCTCTGGGCATAAGAAATTCATAATTGTACGCAGCGTGTGTTGTGAAAATTTAAATAACTGCCGACCTAAAAGTGGGCATTCCATTTAATAAAAAAATTAAGAAATAAATAATGCGAACAGCGAAAATAACTCTTGGCGTGTCGAAGAGTACGGGGAGAACACGATGTCTGAATAATCGATATCTGTGCTATATAAAAATAGAATACAGCGCGTCCCCTCGAATACGATCAGTGTCCGATCGATAACTCTAATAAGCTTCACTTATAATTCATACATAAATACTTTTTTTTCTTCACGAGAGCAAGTTTCAGCCGAGGTATGATACATTTTAATAATAAAATAAGGCTCGAAAAAAAAATCAGTGTTAATTGATGTAATTTTTTTTGTCTTTCCCTTGAATCCCCCAACGAACGAAACGAAATGATTGAACGGAGGGTGGATGAAGCCGTCGTACAATTCATAATCTCATTATATTTCGTAATGAACTGGAATCAGTAGTAATTTATATCATAATCATTATATAAAGTCATTTTGACTGCATTTCTACGTGGTACAGCTCTTTTAGAGTATATATATACATAAAAAATTGATAGTAATCCAGAACTAGGATGCCTTTTTTTATCGTTTCCATTAAAAATGTCATCGTATTTCGTACGTTTAATAGTTACGCTTTTTTTTCTTTCTCTCATTAAACTGTCAAATATACTATAACTGTCTTATATTTCTTGTTACCTACATGTGCCAGTGGAACAAGATAAAACTTTTTTTCTTTAAGTTATCAGTGCTATCAGACTTCCCAAAATCGATTTTTCGCAATATACGCGCGAGACCACATTTTTTTTCTCATTAAATAAGACCAAATTCTCATTTCTCCTCGTGTGGCACATGCTAGTATCTGCGAGTTATCAATAACGATGCGATAGTTAGTGTGTATAGAGTGGATAGATTGTGGAATATTTACGAAAGTCTCGCAACGAGATTACTTTCATTCCAATATAAATCCCGAAGATCAGCGCATTTAATCTATTCCATGATCAGGTCGGTAAAGATTGTCAGGAAATATTTGTTCCTATGAAGAAGATATCTTAATATGTTCCAGCAATGGATAAATTTTAGATAAAATCTGTAAACTTAGCGATTCGTGAAGTTTCCAATACTCTATAAATCACTTTATCGTGACGCATTATGTTTTTTTTTGTTGTTTTTAAATATGTAGTGTTTAAATATCAGAAATTCAAGATATGAGCATTATCAACAATACGTGGAGTTTTGACCACTTGCAACTCAAACATTGGACGAACGCGAGAAACCGATGGTTAATTCGAGTTTCACGGTGAAAATCGTTTATCCAAAATTCTGACGTGGAATCAATTGCGTGATCTCTCGTAAATTGTAGTAGGAAAAGTGTGTGTGTATGTGGTGTTAAATGCGAGGAATGAATTGCCCGTGCAATCGAGAGTGACGAGGGTAGCGGATACAGGTATTTGTAAGTAATGTGGTATTTTTTTATCCGGAGATATTAACGGTCCTAGGTTGAGGCAACAATTCTTTTTAACATTTTTGTTTTGTTTGTTTAGCACTATAAAGAGATTGCGTTTTACACCTATTTATATCGATACTCAAACAGAAAATGAGCAATAGCCATTGCGATTTGGATTTTGTTAACTATCAGTATTATAAGTAAAATAATAACCGCTCATGCCAAGTGTAGACATTTGGAATTTGATTGGGACAACAAAACATGAACGGATCATCGTAAGACGTACGTAGTTAATGTAATCCTGGCAGTAAGGGTAGTGTATCGTAAGCTGCACAAGCAGACAACGCAAGGTAACAAACCTATGACTTTCTGTAGTATAGAAATCATCACATCTAATTAATTTAAACGTTAATAGTCCAGCTTTAACATCACAGCAATTATCCATTGTATCTGCAGTGATGTGACAGCGCTGCCAAAGAGAATGATTGTGTTATCAGAATTTTCTTTATTCTTTTTTTTCTCTCATTGAATATTCGACTTTGTCTTAAACACGATTTTTTTTCTTAATATTTTCAAAGTCATATACGCTTTAACACAGATAAATAAATAAATAAATAATTATTCGTATTGACTAGATTATCCAACGCGATCAATGAGCAAACAAATCTCACGTGTTTTTTTCTTTTTCATCGATCGATCTCGTTAATGTATTCTCTTTAGCAGTTCCTAGGGTATTATTTAGAAAATCAATTGACTATAATATACCTATGATAATATAGGAAAAGAAGATGTAATGATAAATCATAAATATGCAGTAATGAGTATGTTTTGTCTTTATGCAGGGCGTTGATCTGTAATTGTTAATAGTTCTGAACAGATCGTTTTCAATAGCACTTTGCTTCGCTGACTAGAATCAAAACATTGTTTTTTTTCTTTCTTTCAGAAGGCATCAACGTCGGCGGGACACGCACGCATGGCCTTTTCCTCTTACTTGGCAGTGAAGTCTGGCCAATAATTAATATAATAGCGTTGCGTTAAACCTTCGAATAGTCTATCGAGCCAGTTCGGTAAACCATCTAGAAGTTTGTCCTGATATAAAACATCACTTTCCATCTGTAAATGAATCGTTGGATTAGACTTTGATCCTTTTGCGTTTATAGTGAAAAAAGACTAACGACTGCAATGACCACTTACCTCGACTTGAGAGAGATCGGATTCGCTAGAGCTGTCGAATCCAATAAAAGCTCCGGCTTCGGCATCGTCCGATCGACGACTCAGTCGTTTGGTCATTCGTTCCATACGCTTTGTACCTTTACCCTTGCTGCACTCGGGATGCTTCGCGTGGTACATACAGAAATACTTTCGATGGCCATTTAAAGCAAGCACTGTGCCTACGCAGTTCTTTGGATTTATGTTCAATTCTTTGGGCTCTGGCAAGCTCAGGGACAGCAATTTTTTGTACCACTCCACACCGCGATCCAAGGACAAGTGACCGAACATAAGAGTCTTATTTTTTCTGAAACAGATGGTACGACCCAATTTTAAACGATATAAAAAATAATAGTCGCTAACGATTATGAGAAGAAAATGAATATGCAATGAACGATACCTGTAAGGCCAAACGGCTCTGTGAAAGGCTGGCAACAACTTCAGTCTGCTCTGATAGTCGACCAGCAGTATAATGGTTCGACAGCCGGGTTTCAATAGCCGCACAAGTCCATTATACTTCTCCGCTCTGAGTTCGTGCAGTCGCAGTTGCGGCTGAGTCGGCACAGGTTTCGAATTTTCTTTGCACTGTCCCCGCTTCGCTTGTATGCTTATCTCTTCCATCTTTCTGCAATTGCAACATGGAATTGAGACACTTGTTCGCGGTTCAGTGATTCAAGATTTACCGAACAATTCCACTCACATTAAATACGACATTCCGTATCCGAGGAACCCGATGACGATCAAAGTCACAACTCCGTATATCAGCGGCAAAATCTGTTCCTTGCTGAGACTGTCGGATATATAATCGACGGCTAGCAACGCCCTGACGATGAGCCTGTCGACTGTACCCTGTAAATAAAAAATAGACCTTGCAATTTTCTATTAACTGCCCCAGTACCTGACCAATTGTTTGGCTCAGAGCTGGGCAAAGTACCAAAAAAATACATCAAGTATGAAGTATCTCAGGTTCTTGAAGTACTTTTGATGTACTTTTTCCAAGTACTTTTCCCAATTAGGTTCGTAGCGTTAAGCGTTACTACACTTAAAAAAAGGAGCAAAGTAACTTGTATATGGCTTCCGTATTTATTAGAATATTGCGCATAGCTGTCTCTATGAGAACCTTCATTGATCGATTTTGGCTCCTCGATAGAGACATTTTTGCAATGCGCAAAATTGTAATAAATGAGGAAGTCATATGCAAATTACTGCGAATCTTTTTTCGTAGCAAATGTTTGTCGTAGCTTAACATTTCAACGGTCAAAATTTACTGCATAATTTTATTGTGAATAATCATTAACTGAAATTTTCGTAACCCATCGTTTTGAGGTTGCTTTTAATCTACTCCTCACTTTTCTTTAATAAAAAAATTAAAACCAGAAAAAATATAAGTAATTAATTAAAAACAAACCAAACGGAAGCACTCTTGTGTTTTGAAATAACATTTAAAAAAAAATTCACCTTGCATATATCCTTATTGAAAATTTAAGACAACCATGCTACTCATCGAGTATCCGTAATGCGAATGTGTACCCGAAAAGTACTTTACACTTGCTATCTTTAAAAAAAAGTACTTCAAGTACTGCCCAGTTCTGGTTAATCCATACCTGGGCATGTTCGTCCGCCAGTTCGTCGACTTTAGCCGCGTAAGGGAGAGCCTCGGAGACTCGCAGAAGTCGTTGCAGTGTGTGCTCCAAGTTTCGACGAGTCTCGTTCCACTGATTTTCATCCTGGGCGGCTTCAATACGGCCCGTCGGTAGCCACTCGTACTTCAAGTGGTTCGCGTCGCGCCTCCAGATGATGACGATGTGCAAAAGCGGATCCATGGGGCTGCCCTCGCCGGCTGACAGAGCCGACACGAACTCGGGCTGGGACTCTTTGAAGACGTACGTGTATCTCACGCGTTCAGTGCTGTACACAAATTACCCAGAGTGATTAACGACTCACGCGATTATATTAATCGTCAATTGATTCGGGATTCCAATAATTCGATGAGCTACCTGTACGGTGCTTCGACCGCCGCCTGGCGAAACTTGTGTCTCGCAAAATCATGCACCGGACTGTTTTGTGATATGAGAATAGCGCACAAACGTTTCTGCGGTCTGAGCCACTCCGGTGGACAAACCGAATCCAGCATAGCTTGATTCGAGAGTCTCGGTAGCATGAGGAATTTGTTATTCGCAATAACGTTGTGCATAGTCTCGCTTGGTATGTCCTTCATACTGACGGAAGCCATGGGTTTCTCGGAGTTTTCATTGAAGAGAAGCAGCGTATCCAAATCACCTGAGATTTTGTATTTGGTAGTTATAGTTTCCGTGTCCGGTTTTCCAACCTGCGGACGAAAGAATTATCATGTATTAGTTTGGCGTCGCGGCACGAATTACGTGACGAAATCCGATGTATCATTTATTTTTTACCTGGACGAAGCCAAAGGCAACTCGGTCCCTGTGGTGAAAAGCTGTAAGCAAGTATCTCAATCTCGCCGAGTCTCTCTTCTCGAATATCAAAGCTCGTATTCGATTGTCCACCCAACCGGACAAGAAGCCATCCACATTATCCTTGTTAATATTGTGGATCAATCTGTACGGAAACTTGCTTCGTAGGAATTCTGCTTGAAGTTAACAGACACGAACGAACAGTTAACTTCTCGGTTGCCTCGAGCAAAAAACAATGCGGACGGATCAACGAGAGAGTTCGATACATACCAACGACTTTCTGGACACTGAACAGCGATTCCTTGTAGACGCTCGTTCTGCCGTCGAGCGTCACGGCCAAGCAAGGCAGCGAATGCACGCCCATTCTTCTCGCGAATGCCGGCTCTCTTTCGGCGTGTGCGGTCATCAGCACAACGCCGAGCGGCTCTAATTCGTCTATCAATCTACGCCAGGTCGGTTCTACTTGCAGACATGCGAAGCACCAATCGGAATAAAAAAGAATTAAATGCGGCGTGCGGAAGCTCTTGGCTACAACGATATTCTCAAAAGTTCTGTAAACAACAAAATAATACACATAAAATATTGTTCAGTAAATTTTTATGCCTGATATTGTTGCAGAGGTGAACGGAGCAAAACGAATGGGCCGGGGTAAAGCAGACCGTCTTTGAATAAAACTTTACCTTTTAAAATTGTATTAGAAAATCAATTCAACCAAAAACATTTATGTAAAAGAATTTTCCAGTAAATTAAATTCAAAAAATTAATATACAATTTTTTTTTTTAATGTCTTATCCCGACCTAGTGACGCTAGCCTGTTTTGTCCCGCTCTTCCCTACTAGAAATAAATGACGGAGTTTAACAGACCGATAAGTGATACTCATTTTGTGAAAAAAAGATATATCACGATTTTGATAATGAAACTTGAAGTTTCCTGTGAACAATTCTTCAAGCGGGTCGGGCATGTGGAAGTGACTGTTGTCTCTTCTCTGCCTGGTGCCTTCCTCCGTAATTCCATGATTATCAAACTTTCTTCTCCTCTCCGGATCTGTCAGAAGCTAGATGAGGAGTAAACATAATAAAAAAAATGTAAGTACGTTTACATAAATCTGAGAGAAAAATAATTTTAGAGTAGAAAACGGGCTTACCTCGTAAGCCCTAGTGATCTCGACGAATTTGTTCTCAGCAGCCGGATGATCGGTTTTGTCTGGATGCCATTCTTTAACAAGATTCTTGTAAGCCTTGCGTATGTCCTGCAAAGTGGCGCGTCTATTGACGCCGAGTATCTGATAAGGATTTCTCAATGGCTCGGACGCTTCGGTTATCGGCAATGACTGAATAACAACAAATACAGCGGCGAGGAGCAAGGAAAGCCTCATTATCGTCGCCGTTCTAATGGTTTCCCTTCGAACGTCGTCCGTTATCTTGTATAATTTTACGAATATCTTAAAAAATTCGACGAACAACGTTAAACGTGACTTAGTCGAGACACATAGACTAGATACAAAATTGTTTTCCTCCACTTTCGGGCAATTGTTGTTGTCAATTGACAAATTATCGTTATTTACGACCGATAATTCACTCGTTACATTAGCGGATAATTGTAAACACTCGTTGTTTACAGGCGTATCAATCATGTGATCCATTTGCATC